>JBAGKO010000004.1:13390515-13416805 GCA_037177275.1 Acacia concinna | reverse complement strand
AAACAATTATCATTAAAGAAAGGGTAAAATGATAGTACATCAAATTTCTGCAACCACCAGACTACGTGATTACAGAGAGTTGTAAATATGTTCATCTGTAGATAAAAACCCTATTAACCTCAATAAATTCAAAATAACTAAGGAGGTTGCCTATATCCTTGAAAAGGATATTTGCTGAAGATTTTTTTGAACCAATAGGTGGAAGAATTAATTTTTTTGAAGCAAAAAACCTGTAATACTACTCTCGTACAAAAAGACTCAAGTAATTATTCAAACATTAAACTACAATTTCATATTCAATACATAAGATAGTGAAAATATAAAGTACTCACTTCAATCAAGTCATTCCAAATATGACTTTTAGCTTCAAACAATTTTGTATCAGAATTCCATGAGAAGACACTTAATCCATTAAACATGTCATGAAGCTCTCCAAATCATTGTGACAATGTCTTTTTCCTATTCTTCAAAAGTTGCTTTGTAATCTGAGGCCTAAACAAATTATGAAGAGTATCCAGCACATTACTATATGCAAGTGTCGAAAACGTTCCATCTGGACGATTTCCTTTTGAGATCTCTTCCAATAAAGAATTAATGAATGTTTCATCCATGTCAACCGTCCATCGAAGATTGTCCTTTGTTTCATATATCATCCCAATGGCCAACTTTTGCTTACCCATATATGGTAAAAATTTTGACTTTGTTTAAATGAGGCAAATAATACTTAGCTATATTCAACGGTTGGATGGATTCTACATTGGTTACTAGTATAATGGGTGAAAATCGTCTTTGCAACGTTAAAAGAAGAGATGCTTTCAAATGACTTCAGCTTGCATTTGACAGTAGTCTTATTTTCATTATATCTTGGGTTCGGATACCATCATGTTGTTGTTTGGATATGTTCTGATACCATCATAAGAAAGAACGTTAAACAAAACATGTTTCATCGGCCAACTTTTGCTTACCCATATATGGTAAAAATTTTAGATTTTGTTTAAATAAGGCAAATAATATTTAGCTATATTGTTGAATGGATTCTACATTGGTTACTGCTATAGTTATTGTTTGGATACGTTCTGATACGCTTTGATTTTGATACATGATAAGAAATAACGTTAAAAAACATCTGAATGGCCAACGTTTACTTACTCATTACGATAAAAAATTTAGACGCTTTAAATGAGGTAAATAATATTTGACTATAGTTGGATAAATTCTAAGTTGGTAATTATTATATTAGATGAAAATCGTCTTCGGAGCCCTAAAAAAGACATGCTTTGAAACGTGGCATTTGGCAGTACAGTAGTCCTATTTTCAACATGCTAAAAACACCTTTACTCATTCAAATGACCAACTTTTGCTTACTCATTATGATAAAAGGTTTAAACATAAAAAAATACTTGGCTATATTCAATAATCCGGTGAATTCAATGTCATGTATAAATTTATTGGATGAAAATCGTAAACAGAATAAAAAATAGTGGGAACCATTTTATGCCTATGAGTCCCTTTATTCAATTTAAGCGTTTGTGAGGCTAAATGAGCCCTCAAATCAAAATCCTAATAAATATATAAAGTTCGACATTGGATTCACATTTAGGCTTAAGAGACAATAAAAAGTTACCAGCAAAAGTGCGACTGTTCCGTTAAGCAATCACTTGTAGCAGAGTCAAGAGGCTGCGACGGAAAGCTGGTTCCATCAAACGCGCCAAAAACAGTGCAGTTAGCGGAAATGTTGCGAGCATATATATATATAATTTCTTTAGGATTCTTTAAAAAAATCAATAAAATTTTATAATTAGAATTGGAGGAAATATATAGCTAGTATTTATGATTGATTGAAGTGCAAAACAAAACACCACTATACACCACACATTACACAAAAAATTTAGTTATATACTCCCTCATTTTAGTCCTAATTATAAGGTTTAGTTAATTTTTTTTAAATAATTTTAAGAAAGCTAAATTTATCGTTTTTATTAAAATTATATTGTTTGTCTTATAAACTAATATATAATATAAGAAAACACATGATTAAGTAATGTAATTAATTTTTTTAGAATTTTCTAAAAAAGTAAACTGAGTCTTATAATTAGGACCTAGAGTATGTTTATGATCTTAGCATTATAAAGCAATACAAAATTGAATATAGGGACAAAAATTACTGCAATGGTATGTTGATTAATCTAATACTAGTTCTGTCAACAAACAAAATTTAATACTAGTTGACTTTTTTATAGAATCTTTTAAAAAAAGTAAATTAAACTGTTTTAAAGTATTTAAATTTATCTTTTTTCTTTAAACTATTGTCTAATTTATCAACTAATACATTGTGTTACCTTATAGGCTATGTATGATATGATTAAATAGCTTATTTACCTTCTTCAACTTCTAAAAAAAATTAATTAGATTTTATATTTAGATTTTAAGACTGGAGGTAGTACTATATTAATTTACCATTTTCTTTTACCAAAATTTCTTTTACTATTTTCAGTTGATAGGTAACTACAATAATAGTACAAATGCCCAATTTTTCATCCGACGACTTTGAAATGAGAGAGGATTAAGAAGAATGGGGTGCAAACTGATCCTCCTCACTCTTTTGTTGAGCATATATGGACACCCTTTTTCTTGAACCTTGTTTCGAGCATCATTCTCAGTTCGATCAGGTTGGACCTTGTGTCTTCACCCGACCAAAAATGTCAATGAGTAAATCATTTGATGCTCCATTTGGGTCACCCTGGACGGATCCTCTGGTACTAGACTTCCTTCAACGTCACGTCTGGAGAGAAGACCAGTTAGGCCTGGTACACGTACATCTCATGAAAGCGAATTGAAGAGGCATTATATTACATCACCTGCAAGTGTAGATTTTTAGTGCTACTCTGATCTGACCTGATCTGATCTGCCCAACATTAATTCTTTGATACATTATGTATTCGATCATATAATCATATATATATTTCATACCATTCAGGGTCTCCTGAATATAATGCTGCTACGTGGGGCAAATCATAACTTTATTCTCAATTTGTCTGCATTGTCCGCCACGTACACATGCAGTGGTCAGGACTCGATCTGGATGTTAGAATATAAGGGATGGTCCAGTTTTCTCGGCTGGTAAAAAGAGATAGTCCAGTTGGCGCCTTACCGTTATTAACTTGTTGTTATGGGCATTGCCATTCCTAATGCTTTTCTTGAGGAGCGCGCCACTCTGGCTGGCTGCCTTTAACTCTCTCGTCGCCGATTCCTTCTTCCTCCCTCCGCTTCTCTTCGTCGCCGTCTCACCATGTCGCTTCCTCAGCCTCATTCCTCCTTTGAAATCATCGGAGGTGCCCGTGATCGTTTCCTCCCTTCTCTCTCTTACCTGTCCCTTCCTTACATTCCTTTCAGCTACATCGGTTCCAATCGCCATGTGGAAACCATGTTCGCCTCCTTTTTCAGGTCTCGTCCTAAAGTCAGATACCGCCGTGAGTGTATTCGCACCAAAGACGACGGCGTTGTTGCTCTCGATTGGATTTCAGGCGACGAGCGACTCTTCCCTCACGATTCTCCCGTCCTTATTTTGCTGGTTCGTTCTTTTTCTTCTTTCCTATGTTGACCGAAGAAATTCTGTGCCTGGATCCTTAGCAGTTTAATTAATTGCGAGGTTTTGCAGCCAGGTTTAACTGGCGGCAGTGAGGCTTCCTATGCTAGACATCTGTTGGTTAGAGCTCGAAGTAAAGGATGGCGCGTTGTCGTCTTCAATAATCGTGGCTGCGGAAATAGCCCCGTTATCACTCCACAGGTCCATAAATTTTTCTGGCTTCCTTTTTTTACCCCTGAACTCTTCTTCTCTGGTTTTTGTTTCCTTTAATACAATAAACGTTGATGAACACGGTTTGGGTGTGAGTTTTTCCCTTGTTCATCAACGTAGTGCAAATAACTAGACAGATTGATGCATTCTGTTGTTGACATATTGCGTCATAAATGTAATGATTAAATTGTACATTAATTGATATGCAGTTCTATTCAGCTTCGTTTCTTGGAGATATGGGCGAGGTAGTCTCCCATGTCAACACGCTATACCCTGACGCAAATATATATGCCGTCGGTTGGTCACTTGGGGCAAATATTCTTGTTCGTTATCTGGGTCAGGTGAGATATCTATAGATTGCTGCATTTACCCCTAATAGCAGAAGAGCATAACCTTTGCCTATTCTTGGTTTAGCCTTGTCAGTTATTGTCTTCCGCTGGAAAACTCATCTCGCAAATCCTATTTATTGGGGGAAAAAACATTGCATGTTTCTGAAAACGATTTAGCTAATACCCCGGACGGGGTCATGAACGATTGGCCAGTCCTAAACATTCAACAAACAGCTTAAAAAATTTCGAGAATGTACTTCAAAAGCTTTTTTGCTGGTTAGATGGAAGGATCTGCATGGCCTAATGAATGTATTGCTGTTCAATTTTGGCCCAAAAGAATTTGGTTTGGACTAAAATCTGAGGACTCATTTTCCCCCATTGATCTTGCCATAATATTTTGGAGAAGAATGCAATTTCACGCCCTCTCGTTCTATATATCTGTGCGGCATTTATAGGACGCATTTTTTCTATGTTATTATCTGGAACCAAAACATCATCTGCTTTCATTTCTACTTGGTATTAAAAAATTTTGGTGCATTATATTTTATATAATCACTTAAGACATGATCACTATAGTTGTCATTTGCCGCTTACAGGAATCCCACAACTGTCCTCTTTCTGGTGCTGTGGCGTTGTGTAATCCTTTCGATTTGGTTTTGACAGATGATAACTTCCACAAGGGCTTCAACAATGTTTATGACATGGCTCTTGCAAAAGGACTTCGCAAAAGTTTCAAGAAGTAATAGGCCTTTGATATCAGTTAGAGATGGTTGTTTTAGCTTTGTGTGAAGATCCATTCACTAGACATGACAATATTACTAACAACTTTTTGCAGGCATGCGCTACTCTTTGAGGACATTGGTGGTGAATATAACATTGAATTAGTAAAAAATGCCAAGTCTATTAGGGAATATGATGAGGGACTGACCCGTGGTATGCAGAATCATCCATTATCTTTAATGAGTAACTTGTTCGGATCATGATTGTAAATTTTATGCTTGGAACCATCTCTGTGGCTTTGCAGTTTCTTTCGGTTTCAAGTCAGTGGATGAATACTACTCCAATTCCAGCAGCGCAGATTCAATAAAACATGTTCAAACTCCTTTGCTCTGCATCCAGGTGAAAACATTGACTAGATTTTTTTTTTAATTTGTTATTTATGTTTCTGATCTCAGCCTTATTGAGCAGTACAAAATTGAATATGGGGACAGAAATGACTGCATCATCTTGATTAACCAAATACTATGTTAATTTACCATTTTCAGTCGAAAAGTAAATACAATGACAGTACAAATACGCAATTTTTCTCTTCTCTTTTTAAGTACGGGGAAAAGAACTGTTTTCCTCTATGCAGTGAATATATATTGTGCATTATATGGGTCAAGGGAAGGGGAGAGTGCGTAGAAGCTAAATCTTCAATCTGGATAATGGGCCAACTTTCTAAATCTATGTTCTCATACTGCTAGCTAATATATTGGAATTACTCCAAGAAATAAAAAGTTTTTTGATTATTGCAGGCTGCCAACGATCCAATTGCTCCTTCCAGGGGAATCCCCCGTGAAGATATTGAGGTATGCACAATTCACCAAAATTCAATGCTATCGTTCTTGACTAAAAAGTGAGTGAGGTAAGGTAAGATATACGAGAAGTACAATTCTGAATCGAATTCAATACAGATGAACATGTCTTGAAATTCATTCAATGGAACTCGGTTGAGAAAATTGTGATCATTCTATTTATTTTCCCTTCCTGGTTACACATTTTTGTCCATCTTTTTGCGTGTACTAATACTTCATTCAATCAATTTATCATGATTGGGCTCATATCAGTCTAACTTCTAATGTCAGGAAAACCCAAATTGCTTGTTAATAGTGACACCCAAAGGCGGCCATTTGGGGTGGGTTGCAGGTGATTGTGCTCCATTTGGATCACCCTGGACTGATCCTCTGGTAATAGATTTTCTTCAACATCTGGAGAGTGGATCTGCCAAGTCTGGCACATCTTGGTTAAATCCAGAAGGCGATCATCAAAGCAAAGAGGTATCACATAACCTTCAAGTTTAGTTTTAGCACTTTGGTCAACATTTCAATCCCTACACATTACACACATACTTCATAATATACTTCATTATCATACCATTCATATCCCCCCCTGAATTCTGCCGCCGAGAGATTTGCATCTTAATGCTATGAATGACAACAGGGAAGAATAAGGTATTTTAGTGCTTGATCTTGCCCTGTTCTCATATCTTTAATCCCATGATTTTCTGTATTAATTATTAAAATCTGTTGGCATTATTCTGCCCTTGTATTGAAAATTAATAATGGTATTTTAAGAGCATTTGCCAATTGCTGGTCAATAACTTTGTTCTGATATATATGTGTGTGGACAGGATCAGGAATGAGCCAAGGGAGTATGTGGTTGTATGTAGCAGTGGCAAAACCGATGGCCTTTAGGCTATGATTAGTGCCCTATGTGGCACCTAACTCGAGTTCGATTCCGGTCATATGTAATAATAAAAAAAAGGCAATGGCAAAAATGAAATTGACTTAAGTCATCTGTGTTGTCCTAAAAAGATAAAATTCGATGTCTCATTTAATCCATTACAAAATTTATGCCATGTGATTATTGCTTTTGCTTGCGCACAGGGTTCCCATGTGGATCTAACCCCATCATTGTCTTTTTTTTTTGGATGACGTTATCCATAGGAAATGCCTATATTATCCCTAAGTTGTTATTTGTTTTTACTTTTTATAGTGCTTTTTTGGATTCTTAAAGTGGTATTATTAAAGGTATAATAAAGAAAGAAATTACTATTACGTCGAACTTTTGTTGTTATATTGATATACTGATGATATAATCTCAATCGATTTTTGGACAATAACAAAAAAAATATTTATAATGACGGGAGAGAGTGAAAAGGATGGCTACATGAATGTTTGACCATGAAGTAGGAGCGAGAATATGAACAAAGGGAAGATCCTCTAACCTTAATTAACTTGATCAAAATGGTGGAAGAGGAAGAAAAGCCATTGGAGTGAAATTAAAATGAGTGGATATTAAGATAAAAGTCAAAGTAATTAAAATGGTTATTAAGTCAGCCTTCTTGCCCTGAATATTGGAGGAACACGCATTTGTTTTATCAAGATGTTATCAAAATGTGCACATCAAACACGTGATAATCATTTAAATATATTTAAATATAATAATGATGTACTCCATACATTCCTATTTATAAGACCACATTGACTTTTCTTGGATAATCTTAAAAAAATTCTAAGAAAGCTAATTACATTACTTAATAATATCATATGTTATGTATTATTATATTATATAGAAGTTCATAAGTCATATAACATAATTTAAAGAAAAACGACAAACTTTAATGTCTTAAAGTAATATAATTAGTTTTTTTAGGATTTTCTTAAAATTTTTTAAAAAAGTCAACGAGATCTTATAAATAGGAACGGAGGGAGTATTACAAAATATTAAATCTGAATGGTCAGTGATAATAATTAATTTTTTTCACACGGCAAACTCTAATCATCTTTTTATTTTCTTCTCCCTCTTTGCGTATTTAACGAGCTTTGTCAATAGGTAATTAATTACTTTCCTTCCATGGCTTAAATAAAAACGACTTTGCCTCTTTATTTAGGCCACGCATAAAATAGTTTTTATGTCAATTTGGTTTCTTCCTTTCATGCAACATGAGCTAATTGGACAAAGTGATATTTAAATTACAAACATTTTGATGATTAAGTTATTTTATCTTGATTATGATGAATTAAATAAAGTTTGATAATATTTCTGTTGTTTATTTTGCTATTTTTTTTATAGTCATTTTGCCCTTAAGTTTTTATTTCTCTGTTAATTGATATTCTTGTTCAGTCTCTTTTCAGTTCTCTCCCAGCTCAACAACAATGATCCTCAGGCGTCACACGTTTCCACAAATTTCAGAGTTCAGCCCATTTTAAGTTTTAGGCCCCATATACCTTCGCAGATGGATCCAATAACTGATGCGTGAAACAAAACAAAAAACAAAAACACCGGCAAAATCAATTTTTCCAGAAATTTTATACTACTTCTGATTTTTAATATAAGGCTCAATTATTTTTTTTAAGATACTAATGAAGCTAACTAGTTAATTAAATTATTTTGAAATATTTATATTTATAATTTTTCTTCAAATTAATTTATTTGACTTATAACTTGATATATAATATAATGATACATAATATACGTTATGATTAAATAACTTATTTAATTTTTATATTTTTTAAAAAAATTCAATTGAAATTATATTAAAAAGGGAAGGGAGTTTAACATAGGAGTATTTCTTATGAGATGTGCTTTATACCATTATAGTTCTTATTCTAAGTACGAGTACATTTTAACTAATTCTCACTTATTAAGAAATGATGGTTCAATTATTAAATATGTTTTAAATTGATAATGTTTTTCAGATTTACCCATATTAAAAATTTCTCTCTACATTTATAAATTATTGTCACCTCTCTCTTACTTATTCTTCTTCTTTTTTTTTTATTGATACAATCTCTTACTTGTCTTTTACAAATAAGAAATGAAAAAAGGGTAAAATTTGAAAACAATAAATGATTATTCTCCAAGCAGTCTTATATTAAGAGCTACAAAAAAATGTTCACAACAAAACTATGTTACCCTTGAACTCAGATCCTTAATACCTTTTTAGTCCTTAGTATAAAAAATAGGGAAAATTGCGTTTTGGTCCCGACCAACAAAATATACAACAAAACGGTATCTTGAAATCGCGTAATTGTAAAAAAGTCTCGTGGGACTCTTTTACAATTAATTCCTTAATAAAATAATAATTTCTATCCTCCTCTACTGATGTGTCTGACGCGTTAGTTAGCCTCTCTCTCTCCCCCCAATTGACAACTTAGCGTGTTTTTATCGATAACTCAATCTGCACCCATTAACAACTAAAACCTGCTCTCTCTCTTTCTCCCTATTGACAACTACATGTGCTCTATTGACAACTCAGCATGTTTCCATTTAGTTGTCAATGGAAACACTTTAAATTGTCAATGGGGGAGAGAGGGATAGAGAGATTTTGATTGACGCATCAGTCTTGTCAGTCATAGGGGGGAGAGAAAGAAAATGATTTTTTATTAAGGAATTAATGTCATGGGACTTTTTTGTAATTACGTGATTTCATAGGATAATTTTGTCATATATTCTGTTAGTCGGAACCAAAACACAATTTTCCCTAAAAAATATTTAAGAAGCTGATCAATACCTCATCAATAATAATTAAAGAGTGAGTGAGAACAAGAGAATTAAAGAAAATTATTGTAATATTTTAAAAAATATGTGACATATTAACTAACTTGACTAAATTCTTTAATTGAGTAATTATAAGTGAACATGTATTATATTAAGTGTAAGAGGGAGTACCTATAAGATTTTGTTGGTAGTGTAATTATATTATGATTATTGATTAATATTCTCGATTAAATATATGATGTATTGTCTACTTAGATTAGCAGTAAAAATTACATTTTCAATGTGATTTAAATAAAAAAAAGTTTTATCTCAACTTAAATCAACGTACAATGCTAACTTAAAAAGGACAAGGACAATAGTAGCATCAACTTAACAAGGACAGAAGGAAATATCTTTGACAAAGAAGGAAATATCGTAGACATATTAGGGCTTGTTTGGTTCAGCTCAAGCATGTTTGGTATGGCTTATTTTATTTAAATAAGTGTTTCTACACAAAATACAAAAAAAACTCCCTCATATATTTATTTCTTACTGTGTAATAAGTTATTTATTACCTATAAATAAATTATTCCAAACAAACACTTATTTTAATCAAATAAAATTTTATACATAAAATACAAAAAATATCTTTCTGACGTACTTACTTCATACTTCTTAATAAATCGTTTATATATCATTTATAAATCATCCATACTCAGACGCACACAGGAACGCACGTTTAAGTTTTGAGGAGGAGATAAGTGAAAAAGATAGAAAAGGACGAGTTATGGGACACGCCACAAATGAAGGTGGCTGCTCTCTCTCTCTCTCTATCTGGATGATTATTACATCACTTTACACGTATTGCTTTGATGGACGGACACGATCACTTTCACCATGAAACATCAACTCTGATATGCGTCTGATCTGACTCATCCTCTCACGTTCCATGCGCCACGTGCACGTCTGCCCAAAATCGCTTTGTTTTCTTCCCCCTTCCAAGTTCCAACAAAATCATTTCTTTTATTTTATTTATGAGATCCGTACTCCTGTATGCTATTTATTTAAATTTTATATTCTCTTTTGTCTTAATTATAAAAATTCTTTAATTTTTTTAAATAATTTTAAAAAAATATTTAAAAAATTAATTATATTATTTAATCATATCATATATTATATTTTATTATATTATATTACATTATATATTAGTTTATAAGTCGAACATAATGATTTGAAGAAAAATGATAAATTTTAATGTATAAAACTAATGTAATTAATTTTCTTAAGATTTTATTATAATTCTTTAAAAAAGTCAAAATGCCCTTATAATTAGAACCGAAGTGAGTATTTAGATATTATTTTTAAAGAATTTTAAAACTTTCCTTGGCCAATGATTTTATCTTTAATCCCTAATGAACCATTTTTAAAAATATTTTTATTTCACCAAGGATGAATTTAGACAAGAAAAATTATTTAAATATTAGCAAGCTTCTTAAGTAACACACGCGGGTTGAATGCTCTACCCTTGAGATCGAACGCCAAGTTTAATATGGGAAGCAGACTTGTTGGTACTTTGGCACAGATAAAAACTCTTTACAATCTAAATTTTAGGACGGGGAGCCATTGATTTCTTTTTTATTAAAACAAAAAAGAGCACCGCAATTTGGTTTAATTGTCACGTTGAACATATATATATATATATTTATAGAATATGGTTTTAATAAGTTAGTTTGTGTTGGTAACTTGTCATAATATTGCAGGGTGGAGTTGGGTTAGGCGACCGTGGTTACGGTAAGATCTGCCTGTATAAATATAATTTCAACTATTGGTATTTAAATTTTTTAACTGGTAGTACTTTTTTTAAAAGAATATTTTTGCAAATGTTACTTTAAAAAATTATTTTTATTTTTATTCTGTATACAATAAAATATTTTCATTAAATGATACTCTCTTTAAGCTGAAATATAGGACATAGCTGACTATATTAAAAAAATTTTAAAAAATAATTTATTTATTTTAAAGTAGTTATATTCATCATTATTTTTTTATAAACTATTTAACCTAACTTCTGAATCTAATAATACGTATATATATAATCTATGATTAGATAATTTATTTACATTCGTTGACTTTTTTTTTTAAAAAAAAGTTAATTAAGAAGCAAAAATTAACAAAGTCAATACGTATAGTCCAAATTCAATATGAACGATTTGGAGCAAATGCACGTCAGCAAGTGATAAACACCCAAACTCATTTTGAAGGTGACGAGGACTGAAGGTGGGCCCACCGGTTTTCTGGTGGGCACCCCACAAGGATGGAGCTAGTTCCTGCTGTTTTGGACGTCTTATGTAATCCACATGCAATCTGGCCCCATATTTTGAATAATGCATTATGTACTTTTTTAGATTAGTCTTGCTCGTGTCTTTTTTTTCCAACTCTTATCCTCTATCTCACATCATCTAGATTATAGTTAATTTTAAAAAATTAAAAAAAAGATCATAAACTTCGGATATGTTTGAGTGGGCATGATTAGATAAAAAAAAATCAACATTTATTTACTTTTAAAAATTCTTTAATTAGTTAATACACCCACTCTTGTCCTTATTGTAAATACACCAACTAACAAATATTTTATCGTTTTTAATTTATAAGGTATTGGTTAATTTTTAAGGAGCATTAATCATTATTTTTTTATTTTATGCTTATATTTAATACATGTATAGAGTAAGAATAATAATTAATATGATATTATTAGAATTTAGTATCGTTAGTAAGAGTAACATTAAAAATCACTTAAATTTTATAACAACTTTAATATTTTATTGGTCTGTGATGGTAATATAATTTACACACAGTAGGTGGAGTAGGTTGTTATAATTGCTCTATAATAATTAATAGTTTTTTTTTTGTTGAAATGTAATAATTAATAGTTGGTGACTTATAATAAAAATTATAGAGTATGTTGTTATACATCATTCCCTTTAAATGTAAATTTCAATACTCTCTCAACTCTTGTTTCACTCTCTATGCTTATATGTGAAGTCAAGAGTCATTTTACATGGATTGGTTGTCTTTTTATAATTTACATTTCACTTTCCTTTTCAATACACACACATCCGTGGTGCTATAAACAGAACTCCGTGGAGAATTGTAAGGTTTGTAAAGAGCTTAAGTAGGCAGTTGAATTGGTTTATTTTAAATGTCCTCTTTTTTATAAATTCAATGTAAGAGAAACTAATTTTTTTTAGGAAAAAGAGATAATTCATTAATGTGGAGAAATAACACTCTTCTACTAATATTGTTTTTCAAGATATAAGAAATCTTTTAAATTGTTCTGATTTAAATAGAATAGGAGTGGTATCTAATATAAATAATAACACTATTACTTCTTTACAATCATGTTCTACGATTATTACAGACATATGATGTAACTCATCATTTGACATTTTTAATGAAAACTGTCAATTATAAAAAAAAAAAGAATTGATTTATTTCAAATAATTTTACACAGCGGCACCATATAACTATATGATATAAATTTTGACTTGTAATGCAAAATCATTTTTCATGGTTCCCAAGCACTTACTATTGTTTATTTGGAAAATTATTGAAAGCACTTAAAAAATGTGTTTTTCTCGTAAGTTAAGACAACAATTTTCAAGTATTTACATAAAACAACGTAAAATAATTTTCAAAAAACTAATCCCAGATCTCGAACAATCTAAT
Organism: Acacia concinna; assembly: GCA_037177275.1. NCBI lineage: Eukaryota > Viridiplantae > Streptophyta > Magnoliopsida > Fabales > Fabaceae > Acacia > Acacia concinna. The sequence goes on along the minus strand of JBAGKO010000004.1, from coordinate 13,403,710 downwards.
ATGGTTTTGTTAAGAAGAATAGAAAAATTGGAACAGATGACTTTGAATGAGATAGGAGACCTTTAGCTTTAGCTGTTCACATGTTTTCTTTCTCAAATTAAATACTGAAAACCTGCAACAAGCAAAAGACAAGCTTCTTTCTTATGACGTGGCACTCTAATCTCCATCTAACCCTTTTTTTCTTTCAATACATATCTCCCTCTGGCTTTAATTTCCACATCTTCCTTTAATTTGCAAGTTTGCTTTTTTTCCCTGATCACTTATCAATATCTATCAGCCACGTGTGTATATACATGTCGGTGTATTTTAAATAATCAGCCAAAACCCATTATTTATATAAAATTAAACATATTTGTTTGAGAATATATACATATATATATATATTAATGCTTTTTAAAATGTTGCTTAGATGATTACAACTTATATTTTTATAAGTTATCCAGTTATCGATTCTCATCCATTTCATTTGTCTGTTTGAAATGTGAATAGCAATAATTTATTTTTAGTGATTTCTAAAAAAAGTATAATAATATTTAAAATACGAATATCTTGTTTAAATTTTATCATTTTGAGCAACCACAAAGTTTGGATACAATATATGATGTGATATTCCCCCCGCAAATGTTTACTTAATTATATATATATATATATATATTTTCTTTTGCCAGTATGTATTACTTGCTCGAGTATTTGGGAAATGGGACGGATATTGACAAAAAATTAAATAAAATAAAAGTTGGTGGCATTTTGTCTTGTGGAAACATGAGCTTATGCGCTATGGCCTATGGACAAATTAAATTATATGTAATGTTTCAGATCCCATGCATGCATAAGGCCACGTATACTCAATTGATTCCTTCCTTTACGTCTCTTGTTCAATTTTGTTTTTATTTTAATATTTTCTTGAAGTGAAATTATCATTTTTCCCTCAAAAATATAATTCAATTTATATTCCACAATACCTTTATTTTTTGAACTAATAATATTTTAAAAATGAATTACATCAAATTTATATGCTCTCTGTCTCTATCTCTGTACATATAAAAATTTCAGAAGGTATTTTTTTTAAAAATAAAAATAAAAAAGTATTGTCCTAAATAAATAATGATATCTCAAGTGATATTGCCATATGATTAGAAAAGAGATAAGAGATAAGATTGATGAACGTGGTTTTCCTTTTTTTTTTTTTTTCAACATAATCATTGATATTAATAATTCCTTAACTTTCATTGGCTACACCATCTATCTGAAATCTGAATCATAGTTTTTTTTTTGTTTTCGCAATGTATCCTCCAGCCTGGTAGGTTAAGGACTAATCATCCGCTTATTGTGTATTCTGCTTGTGTAAGAATAAAAAGAAAATTAAAAGATTGAAATCATGATTAAAGAAAAAATAGTAGAATGGCGTCTAATAATGCACTAATGACGGATATTAATTGGTTAATTAACTCATAATATATGCGTTACACGGCCGATTTTTTCCTTGATTACACTGTCAAAGGGTATAATCATAAAGTTTAATAAAAATCGAATAATGCAATAGTTATTTCTGATCGATCTTTTTTTAATAGAAAAAAGTTTAGATGAGTTAGGTTTCGGGGGCTCATCAGGGTCAGGACATACTTCCAAGTTCAAAGAGCGCTTACAGAGATACTCACAGATTACCCACTAATAAGATCTCACATTGACAGCAGAATTTAAACTCACGACTTCTTGATCTATGAGCCAATTTCTTACCAACTGAGCCAACCTTTATTGGTATTTCTGATCCATCTCGTCTCATTAGTAATTGTCTAATCCTACCTTTTTTTTTTGGACTCTTTGAGAGTGAGGACAAGTTAAATCATAAAAAGGGTCAGATTTCTCACTCGTCTATAGTACTAGTAACTCGTGAGTGGCTGATATTTTATATTAAAGTAATTATTTTAATATTTATAAAATTTAAAATAAAAATATTCTCCTAATTAAATATTTTACGAGCTAAAACAAGTATAACTCTTAAAAATTGAAAAGTTAACTTGCAAGCCAGGAATATATTTCTTTAAAAAAAAAATACTGTATCTGTCCTTACACCCTGTATATAATGTCCTTTGACTCCTTTCCTCTGAATTATGAGATTATAAAAGAAAGTTAAAATTAATTAAAAATAATAAATATGTAAAAAATATAATTTCTTTTTCAAAGATACTCTATGAATGAATATAATGGGTGAGAAAGAAAGAGAAATGATGCAAAATAAAGAAAAGGGGTGCAATTAATGCGATATTATAACAAGAGATATTAAGGAAAAAGAAGGATGCTGGTTGTATATAGAGACGGAAGGAGTATGCTTTTAACGTTTAAAAATCATTTATTAAAAATTTTAAATTTAGAGCGTGAAACTCAAATGAGAACAGTGACGAGTGACGAGTGACGAGTGACGAGTGACGAGTGGTGAGCGGGCGGGGGCGGCGCCCAACGGTGGAGACACACTTTTCCCTGAAAGACGAATGGTGGTAATTTTGCAACAGTAATGGTGAGAGGTGATTGCATGAATATAGACGAGAAATGGTAATCGATTAGAATACAAATACAAATACAACTGTAATTTGCTCAGACTTTGCGTTGACCACATCAAGCTTTTAAATGCCCAATAAAGTGGCAAATTGCCAAGCCAATGTTAGAAAAGTAATTACTAATTTCCAAATATGCCAAAATATACCCTATTCTGAGCTGGATTTTCGAATTCCCTTTTTTTTTTATCATCAGTGTTGCGTAATACACTACTCCTACTATATGACAAAAATAGGTACACTGTACGAGATCAAATAACTCCATTTTTTTTATAAGATAGCCAATTCTGAACCATTCCTAAAAGTACTCATTCTTAAAATATTTTGAATCTTTGAATCAATTTTTTTTTTTTGAAAATTCAATAATGCTCGTATTTCTCTCTCTCTTTTTTTAACTAAATATTCAGCCATCTTTAACCTCAGACGTTTATCCTGGTTTTTTTGGCTGTTTTTTCCATCTATAAATACGCACGAATATACATAGGTGTGCATATATATTACCTTCTGATACCTCTGTTCTCTATTCAAATCTAAATTTGAATTTGAAATCATTGTGTAAAGGGAATCCATCAACATGGCAGAGATTCGGAGCCCAAACTTCATGATGAGTGGTGGCGCCGGAGGCAAGCGTGGTTCTGAGGCCGTCGACGACAGGGATGATCAACCAGCGATCTTCCACAAGAAATCCAACATGGGGCCGTCGCAGCCATGGAATTGGGACCCAGCCGCCGCATTAGCTAGCGCCCGCCATGAGTTCGGAGAGCACGGTGGTGTGAACATGTCCATCGAAGCCTCCGCGACCTTCACCGTCATGGAGCCAGAGACCATGCGCCGCATGTTTTCCGGCGAGCTCGGACCCGATCGTGACTTCTTCATCTACAGCCGACACTTTAATCCCACCGTCTTAAACCTCGGCCGTCTAATGGCCGCCCTGGAAGGCACGGAGGCCGCCTACTGCACCGCCAGTGGTATGTCGGCGATCTCGTCGGTGCTGTTGCAGCTTTGCAGCTCTGGCGGGCACATAGTGGCTTCCACGGTGTTGTACGGCGGAACCCACGCCCTGCTGACCCACTTCCTCCCTAGGGCGTGCAACATCACCACCACATTTGTGGACATCGGCGATGTCTCCGCCGTGAAGAATGCCATCGTGGAGGGCAAGACCAAGGTGTTGTACTTGGAGTCCATGTCGAATCCAACTCTGAGGGTGGCGAACATACCGGAGCTGAGCAGGGTGGCTCACGAGAAGGGAGTGACGGTGGTGGTGGACAACACATTCGCCCCCATGGTGCTTTCACCGGCACGTCTTGGAGCCGACGTGGTGGTTCACAGTATCTCCAAGTTCATCAGTGGTGGGGCCGACATAATCGCAGGTATGTCCAATATCCTTCATCCTTATCTTTCTCTCTGCCAGGAAGGTAACCGTCCCTTTTCACTTTCAGATTTACAGTTTATGTTCTTTAGTCGGCCAACGATTCACATGTGCCTGCGTTATTTCTACCGTTAATTCTCTATTTTAACTATTATCCTTTTCACCAATAAGTTGGGAAGCCATTTATTCCCGTTTTTTTCTTCCACGGGTAGAAAATAAGGAAATATAGGATAAGGTTATCTTGTTGTACTGTTCCAGGGAAAAAATCTTCCTGTCATGTTAACCTTTTGGGTTTATTTTTTCTTCATATAAACGAAATAATGAATGGTAATAATAACTAATATTCCTTGTGTCCGTAGAGGTAATTATGGAGTTAACGTCGGTCCGATCATAGTAATCATCCCTATATATAAGGTGCCTTTTGAGTATGTGTAACTATAAATGCATTGTTGACAAAAAAAAAAAACATTAAATGCATTAATACTTATTTAACCGTCGATTAGTTTCATGCATTGTAATAATTAACATAATGACTCATTAATACTTATTTTACTTTCGATTAGTTTTATATATTATATTAATTAAAATGATGACTCATTTCCTTAATATTTGGTATATGACTCACCTCCTCAATTCTCTCAAATTTCCTTCATATTTTCACATCATTCTTTCCTATATGCTCTGTTTTACAGTATATATATATTTTCATTAGTACTCTCTTACTAATTCATAAATAAAGACATATTTAAAAAAAATACATTTTTACCTACTTATTACTATTTAATAATTATGTTATATATAGAAACCGGAGAGTACCTACTTCACATTTTTTATTCATATCTACCATATTTATTATATGAATATTCGCTTAACAATAATTAAGAATGAATTAAAAAAAATTAAAGAAGATAATTTAGCTGCCTTTTAGCACCTGAGAAGCATGTTCATCCAAATTAAGACAACTCCTCCTACATGTTTTTTTGGACAGGAGCTGTATGTGGACCGGCATGGCTAGTGAATTCGATGATGGACCTTCACCAAGGAGCTCTGATGCTTCTGGGTCCAACCATGAATGCCAAGGTTGCTTTTGAGCTCTCCGAAAGAATCCCACATTTGGGTCTCCGAATGAAGGAACACTGTGCCAGAGCCATGGCTTTCGCTACCAGGCTCAAGAAGCTCGGCTTGAAGGTCATCTACCCAGGCCTCGAAGATCATCCACAGCACCATCTTCTCAAGTCCATGGCTAACAAGGACTATGGCTATGGCGGACTCCTCTGCGTTGACATGGAAACAGAGGAGAGGGCCAATCGCTTCATGAACATCCTCCAGAACCATGCACAGTTCGGTTTCATGGCCGTTAGTTTGGGTTACTATGAGACCCTCATGTCGTGTTCCGGAAGCAGCACAAGCAGTGAGATGAGCACGGAGGAACAGGCCCTCGCCGGAATCTCGCCAGGCCTGGTGAGAATGTCGGTGGGATATGTGGGTAGTCTGGAGCAGAAATGGTCACAGCTTGAAAAGGCTCTCTCTACTCTTAAATGAATTAAATCCTCTGTTTCTGCTTCTTCTTCTTCTTCGTCGTCCTTTTGTTCCATATCCCTCTGCACGTACGAAGAAACATAGTGTTCTTAGTTCTCTTTTTCTCTAATCACTGTGACTTTCATCACATGTTGGACTTCTGTGGCGAACTTATCTAGTTTATCTGTTGCCCTTCTGAACTTGTTTAGTCCTCACTCACTCTCTCTCTCTCTTATTGTGATATATGGCTGTAAACTTTTTAAGTGGTTCGCAGAGATGAAGTGAAATAATTTGAAAGGGAATGCGACTATTTCCCAGCCGATTGAATCTATCTCTGTTTTGTTGTAAAAAAAACAGAGCACTAGTTAAATTATGAAGTTAAAACATACCGGTATTATACTAGTGCTTGTGTTATGGTGCAATTGCAGTAGACAAGACTGGAGGTTGTATCATTTTATACATGGTTTTCAAGAAGTCGATACTCTTGTAAAGAAACATAGGAACTTACAAAAGCATATTCCCTCTTTCAATATTCACTTATCTGTAATTTAATAATAAAGTGTCAGATCGTTAATTTCGAATAATAAAAAGGACAAAATCCCTCCCTTCATAGTTTTTATACATGGCACATCCTCTCTTTCACAACCATGTATTTTTCCTAGTAATTTGCTTATTCTTTGTTTTTTTTATTTGACCAATGTGTCCTTAAATGACTTTAAACTTGATATTAATCGTTCTCGAGAATTAGAGCATCAAAAAGTTTTTACTTCTCTCAACCAATGCGATTCCCCGATACTTGAATTTATGCATCTCACCCTACTCAATGAAGGTCCACGTAAGCGGCTGTGTGATATGAGGAATTTGAAAGCAGAGAAGGGAGATAACTGATGAAATTGATGTAATGAACTTAATATAAGTACAACTATAAAAAAATGGGATTATAAGTCTTTAATTTTTTTAGCTCTTTAACTCTAAATATTGTTTTTATTAAAATTTTATAACCCCACATCACCAAATTCTTAAAATCGAATTTAAAATTTTTTTTTTCTCCCTTCCCTTTCCTTTGTGTCAAACACAACCTAAGGGTCGAACACACAACCTAAGGGTCTAAAATGTTCGAGCAAGAAATTTTTTTACATACCTAAAAAGCAAACACGATATCAGTTGGTTAATAGGTTAAGGTATTTAACGGGACTAACCCTCGTTGGTTACATTTTTACATATTTAATGTTTCTAATAAATTTTAACGAATTGTCCAATCATGTGACTGATTGTGTCTAGCTTACCAGAAGGAATGGAGAGAGTATTTATTTATTTTACTCCACAGCACATACATAAATGTATATTTATTAAATTTAGTGCCCTTAAGTGGGCGAATAACAGCACATGTTTATGTCATTGCTTGCGTGTCATAGCCATGTGCCAGACTGCCACCTCATTAAGAAACCACAGGATTGGTGCCAATGCGCACGCACATATTTGTTTTCCCTAAAGAATTATATATAAGCATATATTCAAATAAATAATAATATCTTTGAGATGATATGAGAAAAAGTTGTATCCAATGTCGTTTTCAAGGCGGCATCTCATATGGAGATTTGATATAATTGCCATTTGCCAAGCTGAGCCTGAGCTATTAGTTGTCTGGTTCAGTTGTTGTTTCTTCTTCACCTCCAAATAAGCATCAATGCTTCTTCTTTGGCAGAGGCAGTTGAGTCATAGGTGGTGTTAATGTCATCCTGGCCCAAAAGATCCTCTACAAGGAAGTGGGCCGAAACTAATGGCCCATTGGGTGGCCCAATTCATTCAAAGAGAGTTGTTTTTTCTTTTGAGAGAGGAAAGAAAAAGAAAGGGGAATAAAGGGAAGAGACCCACCACTTCCTCCAACTTTTCTGCTCTCTAGATTATGGAGAGATTCTGTGAAGAAAATAATCCTACTTCTATTCTTACCTTTCTATTATATCACATCCTACTCCTCTTTTTTTTTACCCTTTTCCCAACATATCACATCCTACTTCTATTCACTATTGCCTACTCACTTCTGCCAATCCCACCAAGTCACTTTCATAAAATATGAAAAACATATATATTTTTTAAAAAGGGCATATGCTTTGATTTTTTTGAATATATATTTTTTACGTATTTTTTATTTTAAAACAATTTAATCACTGTAATTTTTATTTAGTTTTGTTAGCAATGGTGACGTGGGATACGGTAAATCGAGCTATAAAGATATTATTATTATTATCATTGTGACACTTATTTAATCATGTCATTTCTTCCAACTTTCTCTTTTTTTAGGGAGAATTCTAGAACAATATCTCCCAAATTCAAAAATCCCAAAATGAATGTTAACATTTCAAAAAGACACTAAGGTACCATGGACCAAATTAGGGTTTGAAATTTTGTTGATATGAACAGTTACCATCATGAAGTAGCGAAAATCATTACTCTCCTGGTGAAAACCATTACTCAAATGGTAAAAATCCGACACTATTCACGTTATGGGTATATTCCTTTCTCTCTTCTGTCAGATGAACAGTGTCAGTGTCAGATGAACAGTGTCATCAGAGGAGGGGAGAGAGAAAGTAATCAGCACGAAGTAGCAAAAACCATTACTCAAATGGTGAAAATACACTACTGTTCACGTCAGCTAATTTTAAGGGGGAGAGAGTGATTAACACGGACCAACACAAACTAGCGAAATCTATTACTCTTCTTGCGAAAACCATTACTCATCTTGTGAAAATTAATACTGTTCATGACAGCGAATTTCAAAATCTCAATTTGGTCCATGATACCTTAGTGTCTTTTTGAAATGTTAACATTCCTTTTGGGGTTTTGGAATTTGGGGAGGTATTTTTCTAAAATTCTCCCTTTTTAGGACCTATTTGATATAAACTCCCAACAAAGCTCCTTTATTAAAAGTCTCCCTATTGTTATTATTATTATTATTTTGCCTTGACTTGAATATATTTATAAGTTACTGCAAAATAGCGTGCAATCATATTATTTTGGCATCACTTGGAACCAGTTCACATAATAAAAATGATGTGTGAAGAAAATATTTAAGTTACAACCTATTCACTACTTGGGAAACATACTTATTAAAAGAGATAAAAATATTTTGAGCTTTAAACCGTGGAAAAAGTTGTTTAATAAAAAAATATTGAGGTTGAATCTCACATGTTTGACATAAGGGCCCATTTAAAGAGAAAACTGGGTGTTTAATCAACCATTTCTTTCATGCTTTTAAATTTAAAAAATAACAAATACAATAATACATGGTTGTTGTTAATTTATAATACTAAATTTATAAAATATTCTTAAATCTTTAATATAAGGGCAACTTAATAAATTTAAATATAGGGTTAAAGATCATTTTTGCATTAGAAGTTTGCACCTAGGGACGATTTTATTATGAAATTTTTTAAAATGGAGCAATTTTGCCTCTAACCGTTAATTCTGTTAATTTTGATAGTTAGATGATAAAATATGTTAAGCTGACAGTTCACATGTCGTCTATGTCATTTTTGAAAGTACAAATCTATCCTAAAAAGTTTATTTATCATCTACTACATTTTTTTAGAAGTTAGATTTAAGATTTTTGGAGCATATTTGCATCTTTAAAAAATGAAGTGAATGACATATAAACTGTCAGTTTAGCATAGTTGATCAACTAAATGTCAAAGTTAATGGAGTTAACAGTCAGGGCAAAATTACTCTATTTAGAAACTTCCAAAGCAAAATCATTCCTAGGTTCAAACTTCTAAGTCAACAATGTCCTTTAACTCTATGTTTAAATTTGTTAAGTTGCTCTTATATTAAAGACTTAAGAATATTTTATAAATTTAGTATTATAAATTAACAACAGCCATGTATTATTTGTTATCTTTTAAATTTAAAAGCATGAAAGAAACGGTTTATTAAACACCCAGTTTTGTCTTTTATTTTATTTTTTTATTCCTTGAAGTTGAATGTGAAAGAGCATCATCTGTTGTTTCATTTTAAAAAGGCTACATTGCAAGAAAAGGGGCGGCAAGGGACGGTAATCGAAATGGAGAAAAGCCAGACGTGGTTGCACAGTAAGGAATGGGGCTTTATATTTCTTTGAAGCTTCTCCATTTATCATATACTTCATTCCTCTTCTGGCCTCTCGCATACCTTCTCATATCCTCTCTATTCATCCATCTTCTTTTTAGGTCATTCCTATTCTTTTTTCTCGTGTTTTGGTATTTTTAGCTTAACTATTCTTATTATTGTTGTAAGTAAGTGACTTTTCTAGTTTTATTTTTTAATTTTATAGTTTGTAATATTTTTGTTTCCCTTAATAACTATTGTTATACTAGTTATTTTATTTCTAGGTGCTTATTAGGTTAAATAAGTTGAAAGATTAAAATAGGTGCCTTCTATTTTAACTGTAAGTACTATTCTATATTATATATTAATACATGCTAATTATAAAGATCTCAATATTTTAATTTGAGCTCTATTCTCTACGTATGTGATTTTGTCTCTATGAACTTTGTATCATGATATTTAGAAATAACTTTTAAAGTTAGAAGTTGTAGAGTATTTTGAAGATATTATATATATATATATATATATATATAGTAAACAGCCCGGAAAAATATGTAATGACAGTAATAGTAAACAACCCCTTTTTTTAGTTTTTTAATATTTTTAATTTATTTTAGCAAATATTTTTAAGAAAATCTTATTAAAGGAAGAAACTTTCTTTGTTCTAAAAAACCGACGAAAATGTGTTTACGAAAATATGAAGGAATCACCTTACATTAAATGTTTACAGCAAAGTTTTTTGGGATTTGTTGTAACCAAAAAATTCCTTGAAAATGAAAGTTCAAGAGTACACTAGCGCTGGGTTTAATGAATAAAACAAGGTATAAAATGGAGTTTCTTTCAGGTAAGGATTACTGAAAGTGAAATAACTATTTTTGAGGCAATTTTATCAAGATGCGTTAAACATTTTTTCCTTTATTTTATATTTCCAACCGAATATTGGTAAAAAAAATATTTCCAACCGAATAAAAAAAAGTAGTACAACAATAGATTCAACCTGTTATTGATAATACTGATTGCTCAGTAAGTTTTTCATCTTTTTTCCATCAATATCTATTTTTCCCCTTCATTTTAAAAGTGTTATAACCACATCTCTTATTATTTATTTCACTATAACATAGCAGATGAGTTATATATGCTAACAATTAATACTTGTTTAACATGCTCAAATTTTATTGATATCAATATAGAGTTGCTTGGGACTAAAAAAACATTTTACTTACGTTTAAAAAGCAACAATTTAACATGAGTCCTCAACCTACTCTTTAAGCAGTTAGTTGACTCGGCCACAAATTCCTCGTGGCAAACCAAACAAGTGACATAGCGGTGACTTGTCTACCCAACCAAATGTTTAAAAAGAAAATGTTAAGCGGTGACTTGTCTACCCAACCAAATGTTTAAAAAGAAAATGTTATGGAACAAGAGCATCCAAATTTTAATCAGTCTTATTAAGTGTTAGCGTCATCGTCGTCGTCCTATTTCACCACTTTTAACCCTACACAACATGAACCTCATTACATATTACATTTATTATCTTCTCCTTCCACCTCACCTAGCTAATCCTACTTAATTTCAATCATTCACATCTTTATTAGATAATCATGCATAATTTTCGGATGAATACAATACTTCTACTTTTGAGAATAGTATGTCGTCAAATGAAGCATTTGTCACTCCTAGACAGCCTATTTATTTAAATGAATTACTTTGGCTTGATTTAAATATATCAACTACACAAATCAATGAGACACTTGAACCTCAAGAAATTGATGTTTAACAACAACAACGACCACGCCGTATGCGGACGAGAACTAAATGTGGTATAGGAAGTTACTATTTATAATGTTGATTTATTTTATTTATATACTCCTTATCTTACTTTTGTAATAATTATATGTATTATTATGTAATTATTATTATGTGCTCATAATTATAATATTAATCATTCAACAATCATCGTGTTTTTGAACAAATAAATCGTTGTGTAATAATTACATTTATTAGGGGGAGAGTGTGATTGTTAAGAAATCGTTATTTAAAATAAATCTTTTATAAAGAGTTATACTTTTATAGCATATTACTATTTATATATGTCTCTAAAAAACAAAAAAAAAAACATAACATTGGTGATCGATAATGTTATAATTCCCTATACAACCTTGCACATAAATTCTTTAATTTATAAGGATATATCTCTTCATTTTAAAATATTGTAACATATCCTTTTTGGTTTTTGGATGGGAATTGTAAGTTGATGTGAACTGTTTAGATTCTGCTAGATTGAGGACTCAACTGCGGTGATATAATTGATTGGTTTGGGAAACGAATTAGTTAATGCGAAATTAGTTTGCTGGGTTAAATTGTACCCAAAAAAAATATGAACAGCAAACTCATTCTTGCATTTAAGTTGCTGATTTGTGATTAGCACTAATTATGAACTCAGATTGTCCATCTTGACCTGGAACTGAAATTTTGGCAGAATTGCGTCATTTACAACAGCTTAATTGAGGTCATGAATTTTTCCAGAGTTTGTTATATTTATGCCAGGTTGTGAGATTGCAAGCCTTTTAAACTGAAACCCAAAAAAAAAAAAAAAAAAATCGCAATATCTTTCGGACTACTGATGTTCCTAAAAACACGAAAGAAAAGAATCATTGCTTGCTATCTGATTAGGCAGATGTGGACTTCACATGTTTAGAGGTGCTTGCCTGTATTTCGTGAAGTGTACTGATAATCAACTACTTCAGTGTTTTTTGAATTAATTAACTCTTTTAAAAAATTCATTTTAAGTTATTTTCTTGTGATCATCCAAATAAATTTTATTTTTTAAAAAAATATAAAATCACTTATATTGTGACCAATCCAAACATAAGTCATTTTACAATTTGACTGTTTTTTTTTTGACTCACTTTTCAAAATCCCTATTAAAAAAAGAAGTAACTTCTCCTACCATTAATATAAAAGAATTCTTATTATACCTAATAGAAAAATATCAATAATAGAATAAACATCTTGATATCCCTAAATAGCGCCTTCCCCTTTACCAATCTTCTTTACGAGTAAGGTAGGCAAAAAAAATCTCTTTTTGCTTCATTATTTTTCTCCCTTGAATCTTTAAAAGCCAAATCCTTCAAAGTTGCCTGAAAAGAATATAACAACAAATAAAGATTGCAAACTGAAATTTGAACCAGAGTGCATGTTTGAAAAGTTGAAATACAAACCCTTAGGAAGCTCTTCACTAGAGGCAGTAACATTGTACGATGATCAAAAGCAGAAATAGACTCAAGCTTGAGTTCCAACCGCTGCTTCTCTGCCATAGTTATCATCATCTCTCCATCAGTTGAGAAGCTGCATAACAAAATATGCAAGTCAAACACTAAAGAGGTCCCTTTTGTTGTTTTGTTAACCTAGTAAAAATGGCCTAGAGTCAAACAAACTGACCTCCATAATTAAGTTTTCCTTCAGTTGCTCAATGGCAATTATTATGTAGCTATCCATTTGAGATTTCAAGTTAAATGCACCACTACTATGATATTTCTCATAGCCTGATTGATTAGAAATCATTGTCTCTGCCTGTTGCAGAACATTTGTAATGGCAGCCAACTCAGATATATTGCTAACATGCGTCTCAGGACTCTTGAGGAGCTCTTCTTTTCGCATTCTCAGAACATATCCA
>JBAGKO010000004.1:13337589-13348511 GCA_037177275.1 Acacia concinna | reverse complement strand
TAAAGAAAAAATAAAATTTATATTCAACTACTATAATGTAAAATTAAACGATAAAGGAAAAAATATGTAAAATTTGTTGTACCCGTTACTAGCTGTTGATAGTGAATGCTTCACAAATTTTGGTGTATCTTGTTGTTGAAGAGCATTGTTGGAGAGTATTTGAAAGAGGAGACACTGGTGGTGTATGAGCTTACATCAATGGCAGGTGTGAAAAATAGGAGCAAGCTAGAAGCGAGCACAGAAGGGTCAGGGAGGGATGTTGTGAAATATTAAAGCAAGACAATAGTGGTTAAGGAAGGAGTCACCACTATCAAAAGAGAGAAATTGTTCGGATTTCAGAGAACAATAGTTGAAGACGAAGGAATAGGATGGAAATAATTGAGAAGACAAACAATAAGAGGGAAATAGTGGTGGGAATAAAAAATTGCATCATTATTTCATAAAAAAGATGCTAAATGTGTCATCCCATCGGAGTGTCAGACATTGAAGACTTGCTGAAGCTCAGCAGATAGAGTGGTAGGGTGTCGGTGATGCCATATGGCATCTGTTTTTACAAAAACAGACACCGTGATTCACGTCTGTTAATAAATAACAGACGCATGTGTGTCTATTTTTTTCTTTTGTGTGTCTGTTTATTAAAAACAAGCGCATCTTTGCATGTGTTTTTACTAACAGACGCAAGTTCCTCGTCTATTTTTTATAAACAGATGCAAATCTGCGTCTCTTATTTAATAACAGACGCAAGTTTGCGTCTGTTTCCCTCCACCAAACATTATTTTTTTAAAAGTCCCCTTTTTATTTACGATTGTACCACGCATGACTTTTAACTTCTACTTTTTTAAAAACGGACGTCTCTTGCATACGTTATATCTCATTTTTATAGTAGTGTAAGTATCTTAATTAACAATTATAAAATTTATTTATTTTTTACTTATTTTAATTATATTTTTATATCTTTCTCGCTTAAAAAAAACTCGTGGAAGAATAATAAATACTTACTTTCAGTGCATCTCATGCATTTATATAATATATAAATTATGCATGAGGAGAATGTGATAAATTAAAAAAATGGTGTGCATGTTGATGATGTAGTACCAATTAACCAAGCAATAATCTCATAATTACATGCCAACACCTATCGTGATCATCAACTTGATTGGGTGTTACATATTTGTATTCACTGCCACATAAATGTGTATATATGACACTGTATATATCGCGGTTATAGGATACCCGTCGTATATAAAGAGGCGGGATTTGAATTGACGCCCCGTCTAGTTATATATGACGGTTTTTTCAAAACAACGAAATAAATGTGAGTAAAATATATGACAGTTTTCTATATATAAAGACACAGAATTTGAAGCGCCACTCCATCACATATATGACGGTTATATAAATAAACGCCATATAAATTAAGTAAATATATGAAAAACTGTCATATATAATTGAAATATATATGGCAGTTCTGTGTTGAAAACCTGTCATACATATAATAATTGATGGTTATTTTGAAATAACCACCATAGAAAATGCTTTTAAAGCCCTATTTTCACTACGCTTTCAACTCATACTCAGCAAATTTCATTCGTCACGCGCTTTTCTCCACTACAGCACACACACTGGCCACTTTCGGTATACCCACATGGATTTCCCTGTCGTTTGTGCTCTTCTGATGTACGTCTATTGTGTCTACCTCACTGCGAACGATCTGTAGTAGATGACAGACTTTGTTATTTCGTTGTTGCACGTGTTGTATGGAAGTATTGTTATTTCTTCAGAACTTTTCTATTTTTGAGGTGAATTGCATAAATATGAGAACTTTCTATCCTTAAGTGTAATTATTATCGCTTAGCGCTGAAATTTTTTATGAATCTAATCGATCTGCACACTCTACAGATTTGGGTATGTGGCTTAGCTCTATATATTGCGTGCAATGGGTCCTTGTGCAGTGGGTTGTGTATGTGATGAATCGCATAAAAGTGAAACTTTGTTATGTTATTTTGATCCCTATTTTTCTTGCTTGCTGCGCTTATTATGTTTTGCAAGATCGATCGTCATCATTTTTGTTTTGCAATCTATTTATTGAGCTCTTCAGATGAATCTTCTTTCCTTTTAGGATCAATGTATACTGTTTCAGATTATGTTTTAATCTAATAAAATCATAAACAATTCGACATTGATCTTAGAGGGCATGAGATTCTCTGGGGCTCAATATAAATGGACTATAAGATAAAATAATTATGGTTGGTCTTGTAAAATAGAAAAGGAAATAATTGGCGCTTGTTCAATAACAACCGTGATATATTGATATATATATATATAGCAGTTGTTATTTAACAACCGTTATTTATAAGTGGCATATACGCGACGTTTCTCATTAGAAAACCGTCATATTTAGCGAAATATATATGACAGTTTTTTAACCACTATATATATATGGCGTTAAAATATAAGGCGATTAGAAACTGTCATATATGGGCAAAAACAACCGTTAAATCATTACTACAAAAAAATAATCTTGTGGCGCTTATTTTTACATATTTGTGGCGTTAAATCTCTTGGCCAACTGTCCATCCCATAGAGGAACCCACAATGAGCGGAAGATTAGTCTTTGGCCTACTGGGCTGGGGATATCTTGCGAAAGCAAGAAAAAAATGCCACAAGTCTTAACGCCACAATAGGTTTTTGTTGCGCTTCAAAGCGCCACATGAAGTGAGAAAAATAACTATTTTTTAAAAAAAGATATTTTGTGGCGTTCTTTTAAGAAAGCGTTATAGGAAGTCCCTACACTTCCTCTGGCGCTTGTTCAAGTGAGCGCCACAAAATGTAAAAAAAAAAGACCTTTTGTGGAGCTCACTTGAAAGAACGCCACAATAGGTGTGTGGTTCTCTTTTAAGGGAGCGCCACAAAAGGTCTGGCGCTTCGTTGAAAGAGCGCCACAATAGGCATTTTTTAAAAAAAAAATTATATTTTTCTTTTAAAACCCTATATAATTTTTATCCACAATACTTTAAACGTAAATTTTTATATTAACATGTACAAAAAAAAATACAAGTGTTAAAAATAAATTAAAAACCATCACAAGAAAACAAATAAAATACAAGTGGTGAATAAAATAATTTTTTTTGCCAATGCAATTTAATGTCAATTACTACATGAGCTAAAATTTATAACCACTACATGCTTCACATACAACCTATATATGATAACATTTAAATTATCTCAATTATTTTTCAGTATATAAAAATGAGAATAATTTTAAATTTTTTTAAAAAAAAACTTATAATGTATGTAGGAAGTTTAACAAGAATGAGATGCAACTTTAAGCACAACATCTGAAAAAAAAATTTAGTAAATAAAAATATAAAAATAAGGTTCTATATAACTTTAAAATTAGAAAAAGTGTATATACTTATGGGAAAAAGAGTTGTTATTTGGCTGACTTATATGATATGTTTGAGCAAAACTAGTTGGAGTTTTTATTTTGACTTATTTTGGTTAAATAAAATCTTATGCACAAAGTACGAGAAAGACCCCTCTCACATACTTACTTCGTACTCTGCAAATAATATCTTATTACCCTCAAATAAATGACTTATTGATGAGTGTCTTTTTTGCTTATTTGGACTTTTTTGGTTTTTGTTACAATTTACTCTATCCGATTTTAATTATAAGACTTAGTTGAATTTTTTGAAGAATCCTAAAAAATTTAATTATATTACTTTAAAGCATTAAAATTTATTATTTTTCTTCAAATTATTTTATTTGTCTTATAAATTAATATATAATATAATAAAATATAGCATATGATATGTTTAAGTAACTTATTTAGTTTATCTAACTTCTCCTAAAAAATAATTGGGTCTTATAATTAGAATTAGAGGGACATAATATAACAAAACAAAAGATATGATATAATTAAGTATCATATTTTGCTTCCTTAATTTCTCAAAAAAAAAGTCAATTGGGTTTTATAATTAGAATCGAATGTAGTATAAATATCACAATATATTTATATAGAATATATACTTCTTCCGCTCCTAATTATAAGACACAATTAACTTTTTTTTAAAATCATATAATATGACTCATGTCCTTTTTAGTAATTTTCTATCAAAAGTTACTTTTCAATATATCAATAAAATAATTTTTATTTTTATATAAGTAACTTATGCTACTATCAATCTAAATATAATCATATTATACAATATAATTTATATTTAATCTAATTTATCTATAACTCTAATTATAAATAAATCATTTTTCTCATTATTACTCCTTCAGAACATACCGTTAAAAGAGGGAATAAAGCGGCTTGAAAAGTCAAAGAAGAGTTGGGCGCCTCAAGCAAACCCTTAAAAACACAGACAGATCACAGACGTGTGAGACGGATGAGATTAATTAATTTCTTGTCGAGGAAGACAAAGTCAAAGTAAGTGCCTCGTGAAGTTGCAGCCAGGCATGCAGAGAGAGAGAGAGAGAGAGAGAGAGAGAGAGATCAGAGATGCCCAGGACTTTGTTCAACTCTTTCCCAATAAGGTTCATTATATTCATTTCCTCTGGTTCAGACGTTTCCTTTCCAATGCTCTATGAAACATCTCACTAATAATCCTTATAATGATGATGGAGCTTTCACTTCATTGGTGAGAGATGCATGGGACGACGACGTCGTTGACTACACGTAAAATACGTAAAATGAATTGCTTGTGGCTCATTTAATTTCTTCATACTGCAACAACTTCATGCATGCATTTACTTTAATTTGGTTCATTATTCAGTTTTTTTTAAGAGTCTTTTGAGTGGTAAGTTAAGAAGCTGCGTGGCTGACCCATCTCTTTGTTTTTATTACTCTCATTTTTTCTTCGATATTCCCTAACGGCCATTAATTAATTCTTCCCTACCACTACTAACCCTAGTACGTAGTATATGGATAATTGGATATGCCTCTTTGTTATTTTTCCTTTTTCTGGTAACGAACCACGCATACACATACATATACATGTGCCTCTCCCTTTCTTACTTACCATTTTGCTCCTTTTCAAACCCATCGTCCTTCTCTACTCTTTAAACACGTCCTTGTTCAAATCTAACACTATCAGCTATTTCTTTTCTTTTCTTTTCTTTTTTTTGTGTTCGATATATTCAAATCTAACAGTACTCTCTTTAATTAATTTTTCCACGTCCTTTCTTCAACTTCGCTTCTTCTTTAATTAATTAATTAATTAATTAATTAATGCCCTCCTGATGCTATATACATACTCTCTATAGCTCTATCAAGTTCACACAAACTTAAAAGGAAGTTTTTGAGCGATATAAAATTGGAATTGAATAACAAAAGCCCTTGAAACGAAACATGCATGGATCCAAGTCATCTTGATTCTTAGAATTAGCTGAAGAGGCATGATGCAGGTTTATGGAGGGAATAATCACAAATTTAATATCTAACTAATTATAAAAAATTTCTCTACATTTCTGGCTACTAATTCCCTGTTTTTACAATGTTTGAATATCCCACTTTGCTCAAGGGATCATTCGTGCACGCGCGCGCACATATACATGTTTAATATCATTGTTAATTTTTATAAGTTGATCAAATTTTAATTTTGGTCCATATAGTTTCAAACTGTTATTTATTATCTCTATATTTTCATAAGTACTTGGTATTAGTAACACTAATAAGCATAAAGGCCCAAATTAAAACTCACTAAAAGTATGAGAAACATACAAGATTATGCTTTTTAATGAATTTTAGTTTTTGTATTTGTAATTTTAACAAATTTTGATTTTGCTCCCTATATTTAATGGTGTTAACTTCCGTTAAATAATCAAATCCTTTTGTATAAGTTTAGTGACTAAAATGCACAATTTGAAACTACATATATAAATTAAAATAAATTTCAATCAAACCAAGGGCAATCATCAACACACACAAAACTTGCAGATACGTGGACTTAATACATACCATTATTATAAATAAACATATTACCACAACTGATCAAACTGGCTGTAAGTCCACTCAGGTAGCCACCTAAGGATGATCATAGATGATCTACGTTATGGAAAGATTCATGTCCTCTTTCATACAAGAATACTGTTACAAAGACTCCCACATGGAGTTCAAACCTTCCTCCTTCAGACCATCCTAGTATAGCCTTCCTTTGTTTCTTACTGGAGGTGTAACTAGATTTCTACCTTTATGAGCATATAATCAGTAGTTCCCTTATAAGACCATCACTTTTTTTAGACAAAATAATATTACTACCCCTATCCCTATAAGAAGTTTAGTTACACATACTTTAAAACGTTATTCCAATATTTGTTTGTAAATTCTAAAAGCTTAAAATTTGAGAGTAAGAGGATACTGAGAATAAGATTTTTTTTATTGAAGGTTGTAGAAGGTGTTTGATTTGCAGTGTATGCAATTTGTGAACCAACTCTACTTCTTAATGCATATTACATGTCTTTATACAGAGAGGGTATTTCCTTCTCTTTGCTACATGTAGTCTTCTATCCTTATACGAGTATCTTACTATAATTATAACATTATACATGTAACCTACTATAATTATGACATTTACTATTCACTACTACTCATCTGTTTTTACTTTTTTGCCACACCTATTTCATATAGCCTCACACACACACACAATCTATTTTTATACACTATTACACGTTATTACACTTCTCTATTGTTATGACATATGTCTCATTTGTTTCCTTCCTCTCTTGTTTTCTTCTTCTAGTACTATGTGACACATGTCTTTCTTGTCTTTTTCCTTTCTTCTTTTACTATGTGACATATGTCTTCCTTGTCTTCTTCTTCTTAGTTGACTGTCAGTAACTGTCGGCAGCTTCTTACTGGATGTTTAGATGGCACTCATATCTATTATTGGTTCTTCAAAATCTTTGTTTGCAGGATTTTCTTTATCACAGTACTTACACTACTTATGTACAACATATCTAGATAATATTTGGTATATTCTTCTTTTTGTTCCTTCTAGATTTTCGAACTTGTTCATCTTCAACTTGTCATAAAATTGATTAAAATAATGAGGATTCTTTAAGTTTTTTCCATATGAGAAGAGCAAAGTTGTAGGTTTATGATGATAATTCCATGCTATCTCGTCCTTAAATGTCACTATTTTGTTCATTTCTTCAAACATTATATAATGATCCTAAGCTTTTATCTTTGAGACATTATACATAAATTCTTCATCATCTTCAATATTGTCTTTACATTATGCTCTTGGTTCCAATGGCTTCCTTGTCGTTCCAAATTTGATTAGATTTATTGGATGATAAAATCTATATGGAGTTATCTCCGCAATGGTAGAATAACACCTCATAAAAACTGTATGCTGAGTCACAATTCTAGAGAATGAAGTGACAACTTTTCTTAAAACTTTTGGTAATTCATCAGTTTCTATTAGAGATGGTGAAGGGTAAATAGCCTGAATTAATCCATGTTAATAAAGGACTTTTACAATATTAGAAGGGGTTCCTAGATAGATGACAACTTTGTTAAAGGTAAAATGAGAGGCATATTTTATGGTTTGGTACTTGATAGTGAAATGGTTTAGGTTATAAATCAGTTTTTTGAAATATTGGTAATTCTCTACAAATTTAAAACAAATTGAGTTTATTGGGTTTCTTGATGTAGTGGTAGATGATGTGGTTCCTAGGTTAAAGGATTGGTTGTTTGTAGGTTTAGATGATTGAGCTTTTTCTTAGGTTTCTTTCTCTCTGGCTTTTTGTGCTTGTTGGTCCTTTATAATTTTGAGTAAAGGAATAGTCATTTGCTCATTTATATGTCCAGTTACATTACTTTTCGAGGTATGCATTGCAGCATCAGCTATAAACTATATTACAGGTCTTTTTAGAGAAGTTTCTTCCAATTTCCCCACTCTTTGATGGAGTTCTTCCACCTAGTTAGAGATCTTGTAAATGCCCCTATTTAGTTGAGTGACTAAAATATTCATATTCGTGCCAAGAATTCTAATATTTAAATGAACTTGTTCCATGAATAACTGTGATTCATTGATAGAACCATTAGAGATCTATTTATAGGAGTATCTGATTCCATCTACTAAAAAAATCAGCAATCAAATTATTTTAACCTTTAATATATACAATTTCATAATCATAATAAGACATGTCACTTTGCCATTTGATTAACATCTTATTACATAACTTATTTGTTCTTATTCCTTTATCAATAAGCCAATGTTTTACTTGAATATTATCAATTCTAATTATTAACTTTGTATTTACAATAAACAATTCAAACTTTTCTACTGCTTTTACTATTGCTAAAAATTCCTTCCAATTAGAGTGATATTTTGCTTGAGCTCTATTAAATTTTCCACTTGCATATCTTGTTATCAATTCATTCTTTTCCTCATTTTCATGATATAGTGCTGCTCCCCAATAATTTTCAAAAGCATCTGTATATATTCTCCATCTTACATTATCGTCTATAGGGATAGTTAATTTTGGTCAATTTGACATAATTGTTTTATTTGATTTATTATTTTTTTCAATTTCATTATTTCAAATTTATTTACTCTTGTCTCCTGCTAACTTAGATATTCTAACAGTTAATTTTGATAAATTTGGTATATAATTTCTTGCTTAATTAATTAATCATAAAAATGATTGTAAGTCCTTTTTATTTTTTATTTATGGAAATTCTAAGACTTTTTTGTTTATGTGTTCCTGTAATTCTATTCCATCTGAAGATATATATTATCCTAAAAATCCAATTTTGGTTTTTCTTAATTCTGCTTTCTTTGATGATATATTTAATCATTTTTCTTCTATTAATTTTACAAATTGCTCTAAGTGTTTTTCATATTCTTCTTCATTATTAGAAAATATTAATATATCATCAATATATATTACCGCAACATCTCTTATAGGCAATAATAATTTATATACATATTCTTGAAATATGTTGGGACTATTATGAAATCTCGTAGACAATACATTTCATTCATATAATCCTTCCGAAGTACTATATATTTTTCACTTTCTTCTTCTCATTTTATTTGAAAAAAAATCTTGATTTATAGTCAAACTTACTAAATATATTTTTTTTCCTCTTGTTAAATTAAGTAAAAGTTCTATTTTAGGTATAGGGTACCTATTCCTAATTTCTAAGTCATTTAATTTTTTATAATTTATTATCATTCTTGATTTTTCTCTTTTTTTCTCGCTATGTTTTATTACTAATTTACTATAATTGCATGTGATGAATAATTATATCTACTTTCTCTAATTAAATTATATTGTTTCATTTCTTTTATATGCATCACAAATTCCCTTTTGTCTTGTTCTGTCTAGAGATAAGGTTTACAATTTATTTTTTTACTATAGTCTTTTAATTCTATTTTAGCTAAAGGCTGAGATTTTTCCCAATGAATTAAAGGATTATCATTATAATTATCTATGAGTCTTTGTTCTGTTGTCTTATATTCTACATGTATTATTTCTACTATGTCTAGGGTCGCTAACATGTGTTTTATTTCTACAGGTTTATCATTAGGTAAAAATTGTATTTCATCTTTATAGTGCTTTTTCTGAAATCTTTCATCTCTCCTCCTATATAGTATAGTTATTCTTACTCCCCATGCTTCATGCTTATATGGTGTAATTAAAATTAATGCTTGTTTTATTAAATGCATTGTTATATATTGTTCTAGAAAATCTGATCCTAATTTGACATCACAAGATGGCTTATCATATCAATTTAATTTTTGAATTAAAAGTTCATATTCTCCTATCTGTATTAGTATGTTTTTTGCTTCAAATTCCAACATATGTATTTCTCTTCCTACACTTTTCATTCTTAACATTCTATTTTTCTTTTTCCACAACTCTGGTGGTAAAACATTATATTTAGCAACTGTTAAATTTGCTCTTGTATCTACAAGTGTATAATATTTTATTGATTTATATTTTTTATAATTAATTTTATTAATATATAGAATAATGGTCTATTCATTGGTCTATCCATTTTATCTTTGGTATTATTAAAGTTTGATAATTGATATTTATTATTATTATGTTTGCTTGTATCCTGTAAGGTTTTACTTTTTGTAAAAATTATTTTCCAAAAATCATCTTATGTATATTATTTGTATTTTCTTCTACCCATAATTTTATATCTCTAATATCTCTATTATTAAATCTTATGATAGAGCTGGTCTTAGTTCCTTCTTCAGTTATTTCTAAATTATTCTCAGTATAATCCATTTCAATAAAATTTTTCTCATTATCTTGATTTATTGAAGCTATTATTTCTTCCCAAATTGCATCTTTTTTAACTTATAATCTTATAAAATTTTTATTTTGAGTTAAACCTATTTGTCTAGTTCTAGGCCTTATTTGTACTAAGTTAGAGTTTATTAGTATTTCCGCTAATAAATTTATTTGATATTCATCCTCTTTACTAGAATTTCTAATCATTCTTTTTCTTATTTTAGGGTTGATATCTCTTCTTAGTGAACTTATAATACCTCTTCTTGGTGAACATATATATATATATATATATATATTTAAGGATGGTGTATTTATTCTTAACATTCTTTGTCCTAAATCATTATTAGCTTGTATCCTTCTAGGAGTATTTAGTTTTTGATAATTTATAGTCCTGTCTAATTCTATTTGTAATTTTATTGGTATTGTTATATTTGTGGGATCTAACGGTACTTCTTTTAATATTGGTTTAAAATATTTATCTATAGTTATTCTTCCATGAGATCTTCTGTGTATTTTATGTTCGTTTGTAAAAACTAATCCTATAATTGCAGTTATACTTATTGTCCTTTCTCCTTCTAACATTTTTATTCCTCCTAAATTATGATATATAATTATAGATTTATTCATATGTTCATCTGCTCTAGATATAGCAAAATTTG
>JBAGKO010000004.1:13317540-13329481 GCA_037177275.1 Acacia concinna | reverse complement strand
AGATTTTGATAGATATTTGGTTTAGGGTTACCTACCTGACTGGTAAAACTGTCACAAGTCTTGATGGGAGGTTATAAATAACCTAGGTCAGGTCTTAGAGTAGTATTATAGAAATATGAACTTGCTCTCCTGAGATTCCCTGACGGGTGACAGCAATTAACAGTTCATCACTGTGCCACAATCTTCCCGTTAGAAGAATTCTCATCTTATTCTAATCTAAATTCTCATTTATAGTTTCTCTTATTTCAAATAAAGAGATACATGATTCAATTAACTATGGTTGAAGGTGTTTTACATCAAGTCTTCCGCTGCTGCTCTTGTAAAATTCATATATGGTATTTATATATTATTAGTTAGATTATTTCAACAGTATATAAATCCACTTACGTCTCTCTCATCTCGCGTCACTACTCTTTTCAGGTATTCAATTTTGCAGACCGTTATAGGGGATCTTATAGTGACTCTCTTCATTCCATAGTCAGTCCATTCTATTGCTCTTATTCTGGATATCACGCAATTAAGTTCCATCACCAATACATTTGCATCGTCTCACTGTACTCCTTCAGTCTCAAACATATATATTTATGCGTGCTTTGTCATCGATCAGGACGAGCTTCCGTGGGGTGCTTCGTGGATTTACAAAGCCTCTGGAAATAGATCCTACATGAATTATATACAGTCCAATGGCCACTTATTTGGTGGAGATGATGATACCTTTATCTCCTTCAATTGGGATGACAAGCGAGCAGGAACTAAAATATTGCTTTCACTCGTATTTAATTTCATTATTAATCTTCATTTTCATTCTATAAGGCTCAATACTAGCTAATACCCTACACAAATACTGTGACAGGAATTCTTGGAGAAGAACACCCAGGAAATGGAGTTATATCAAGCACACGCCGACAATTACATATGTTTACTAATACCAGAATCTCCAGGTTTCCATTCTCAGTACACACCAGTCAGAAGAACCGTTATTCCTCATACATGTACCATATAGTTTTACGAGGTCGTTTTATTTGTTTAAGCTTAAGAGAATGTAAATAATGAATTTGCTGCAGGTGGGGTTCTTTACAAAGGAAGAGCGTCGAATCTGCAGTATGTTAACGTCCACTAACTTGCAGCTCTTGACATACACAAAGTATCTAAGTTTCAGTTCCATGCATGGGAGTACAGTGCGGTGGCTCCACCGTGACGGCAAAGAGACTGGTCGAACTGGCGAGAAAGCAAATTGATTACATTTCAGGGGATAACCCAGAGAAAATGTCTTACATGGTGGGTATTGGAGTGAGGTATCCGAAGAAAATTCACCATAGGGGTTCTTATCTGCCGTCCATTATGATCATCCTCAACAAGTTTCCTGCAACGAGGGATATCAGTACTACCATTCTTCTTCTCCAAACCCAATCTGTTGGTCGGAGCCATCGTCAGAGGACCTGACAGTTCCGACCGGTTCCCCGATGATCGCTATAACTATCAGCAATTCGAGATTGCGACTAGTATATCAACGCACCATAGTTGGAGCACAGTCCTTTTTCTCGGCCAACGCTAATTCTACTATCACGGGATTACGAATTTATTGTGATGAATTTAGGGTTTTTGTAGTAATCACGCAACATACACGTAATGGATCCCTGCTGTAATTAAAAATAAGAACTTCAGTATAGTGTAGTGCCTTGCATTATATATTTTTTTAATTTCTATTTTACATGAATGACATTGCCTTGCAAATCTTACTATTTGAAACAGCCATGTGTTAATATGGGTTTCTATTGAAGTATTTTTCACCAAGTCCACTTTGTTCCTTCTACTATATTTCCTTCTTATTTTCAGCACTTTATCTGTTCTGTTACATTTGCGTCTATGTAAAATGTACTGCTTTAAATTTCTTAATATAATATATCATTTTGACTTTGAATGAACAAATGGATGTATTTTTCATTGATTTAATTATAAAATTCCTTATTAATAAATATCTCCTTCAAACAAGTGGCTAGGATTGAGTTTAGCACTGCTTTTCACTATGTAACAAATTAAGGTTGAGATTTCTGGTAAGAGAATTGTTCACATTTAATGTTTAATAAATAAATAAATGTATAATTTGTTATTGTGTTTTAGACATTAGGTTATTAAAGTTATTTGTGATAAGAAAGCATCTAATAAGATAAAAAGAAAGTAGGGAAAATTGGGTAAAAATCTCAAGTAAGGGAATATACGTCAAAAAAGTCTTGAGATGGAAAAAATTATTGTCAGGTTCTAGTTAAAAATCTCACGTGTTGCCATGGGGTTGTTTTAACAATCATTGGGGCGCCATTGACAACTTTATAAGATTTGACAGTAATTTTTTTTATCTCAGGATCTCTTTAACATAAATTCCCTTACTCAGGAATTTAACACAATTTTTTCAAGAATGGTTTATCACATTGCAATAAAACTAATAAAATGATATATGATAGTGAATGTTAAATTTTAAATGGAAAATATGAGCTTAAAATGGGGGAAGCCAAAGATGTTAAGATGGATGTACACTCATACAAGAAAAGATAAAATTCATAACAAACATGTATGTGGCATAGTTAAAGTGGCCTCTACAGAAGAAAACTGTGGTAGAAAATCATTTAAAAATAGTTCGGACATGTTTAAAGAAGGTCAATAGATGTACGTGACTACATGTAAGGATGATAAACCCATCAATAATGTAGTCTTTGAAAATGAGAAGATTAGAATAAAAAGAACAATCAATGGAGTTATTAAGCGAGATCTTTTGATTAACATAATTTGTTTAAAAGTTTGATTGTTGATAGAGTATAGAACAATATTATGATCCATATAAGAATAAGGCTGCTTCTTGTTGTTATGGTGTTACTATTTATTTTAAAATTAACGAACAATTCCAGCACTTTGTTGTGCCCCATAGACAATTCCAAGTTTATAAAGTGCTCGTAGAACTGAATTGACCCTATGAATTATCCCACACATGCATCTTGCACCTTCACTTGTTTTGATCCAGCAATAATCACTACATGATTATAGCTAGGAACAGAAGAGGAAACTATAGATTCAAACAGCAAAAAACACTGTACAAGTTTCAAGAATTTCCTAATCTGATACGAAATTAGTGGTCCCCAACTCAACAAACAATTTTCAACGTTTAACAAGTTTTCATGTGATGTGTTTTATGGTGTTTGATAGGGCACACAGGATTTGTGTGGCTAAACATTTCTATGTTGGAGAGGCTACTCGCTAGTTGTTACATTATGTGCGCTTAAATTCAGGCGTAGAGCTGGAAATAAATTCGCCTACATTTTCGTTTATTCTTTGTATGGGTGATTACGATTGACTTTTGGTTTAGGTAGTAACATAAATGAGACAATGGAATAAGTAGGCTTGGAAACAAAAGTAATTCCCTAATGGAAAAGAACAAAACTTTAAATAAAGATGAAAAGGGTAATTAAATATGTCTGGAAGGTCCCAAATTCCAGCAATCAAAGTTCTCTGTTCATTTCTACACTACGTCTTGCGTGTAGGTCTGATGCAGATTTTAATCCATAAAAAGCAACTGGATAGTTACAACAAACTTGAGACAGAGTCAAATGTAGAGGGAATTAGGAGTTAAAAAGAATCATTATTTAGAAATAATAAGCCAGAAATCAAGGCGCATTCTCTCTTTTCAGCAGAAATTTGCAGTCCCACCGAAAGAAAATTAATGCAGCATTAAAAAAAAAAAAATTATTTGCCATACATGTGAATATATCCTTATCACATGATACACAATCAAGGATTATCAAATTCAGCCTTGTACTCTGCTTTTTCAACAAACTTCATTCAAGCCTACCTTTGTGCCATTCCACTTGACGGATAATATCCTCATGTGACTCCATTTTCTCATGTATATCTGCCCCCGTGACTTGGTCACTAAAACACACATAATTCTAAAAGATTCAACCTTTAATCTTTCCATACAAGCATCAAGAACAGTGGCCGCATGCATATTCTCCCAAGTCAGGTAATGGACAAAACCCACAAGTCTTTTCGCTAATTATGTTAACTTGTCCTTTTCTTTGTATGAAACAAAAAGGGTATCTGATATGCTGCTAGGGAGGGTTGACGCAATTCCATCGTCAGAATTACATAAAAGAAGCCCTATTTGGCGCAGTTGATTCCGTAACTGTAACCAATCAATGGCAGAATTGTAACGGCCAACTTCCCCTTCAGCTTCTCTATAAATTCAAAGCCTCACCGTCTCACCATTATTCAATTCAAATCAGACAGATATAGACCATCTTCTTCATTAACAATGTCTGCTTCTGCTTCTCCCTCTGCAATGTTTTGGCTATGTCTTTGCTTCATAAATCTCTCTACTTCACTAGTTTCACCTGCTCACGCCTTCACTTCCCAGCAATACCACGACGCTCTTCAGAAATCCATTCTCTTCTTTGAGGGACAGCGTTCTGGAAAATTACCCTCCAACCAACAACTCACTTGGAGGGGTGATTCGGCCTTGTCTGACGGCTCTTCTTATCATGTATGTGTGTCTACACACACACACACACAAAAATACATTGTCAATTTGTCATGAGTCTGCATTAGAGGGTTACCTTGAAAAGGGACCTCATAAGCCCTTAGGCTCTCCAACTCCAATGGTTAGCTTTTGGGGTGTGGTTATTCTAAGGATTAGTGCTTGTCACACAACACACATATATTCCTTCTGTTTGGTATTGTGAAAATAATTAAGACATGTTTGATTCGTTGGTTCAGGTAGACTTGGTGGGAGGTTATTATGATGCTGGGGACAACGTTAAGTTCGGGTTTCCAATGGCATTCACCACAACGTTGTTAGCATGGAGTGTGATTGAATTCGGAAGCTCAATGCAGGATCAGCTTCAAAATGCCAGAGCTGCTATCAAATGGAGCTCTGATTATCTTCTTAAAGCAGCCACTTCAACTCCTGACACATTATACGTCCAAGTAAGCAAGAGCCCCAGTATTATACAGCAATATATATGCTTTGTTCAACAATATGAGCAAAGTGATAGAACATGAATTAAAATGGAGTTCTGGGTTTGCAGGTAGGAGAGCCTAACATGGATCACAGGTGCTGGGAAAGACCTGAAGACATGGACACTCCAAGAAATGTGTACAAAGTGACCCCTCAAAACCCAGGTTCAGATGTAGCAGCGGAAACAGCTGCTGCATTAGCAGCAGCTTCTCTAGTCTTCAAACAATCCGACCCTTCATATTCCTCTCAACTACTTCAAGCGGCCATCAAAGTAATATTAACTTCCATCCCTCATTATTATTTTCACGCGCACAAATATGTAAATCCACGTCTCATCTCGTGACACTCTTTTCAGGTTTTCAATTTTGCTGACCGTTATAGAGGATCTTATAGTGACTCGCTTAATTCCGTGGTCTGTCCATTCTATTGCTCTTACTCTGGATATCATGTAAGTTCAATACCTGCCTGGACCATCTCACTCTCAACCCAACCTCATCTCAATCATTTAATAACATAAACATATATGTGTATATATATGCTTCGTGATCTATCAGGATGAGCTTCTGTGGGGTGCATCCTGGATTTACAAAGCCTCTGGAAATAGTGAATATATGAATTACATACAGTCCAATGGCCACGTATTGGGTGCAGATGATGATACCTTCTCCTTCAGTTGGGATGACAAGCGAGTAGGAACTAAAATATTACTCTCACGGGTATTTCATTATTGATCTTCATTTTCTTTCTTTTTTCTTCATATAATCCTCATTCCTCAGTGCTAATTGCTAACACACTACAAATACTGTGACAGGAATTCTTGGAGAAGAACACTCAAGATCTGGAATTATATAAATCACATTCTGACAATTACATATGTTCACTTATACCAGGATCATCAGGTTTCCAGGCTCAGTACACCCCAGGTCAGAAGAATCATTATTCTTGATATGTATATTGTTTTTGAAGTCGGTTTAAGCTTAAAGAGAAGTATCTGAAGGTGATCAATGAATTTGCAGGTGGGCTTCTTTACAAAGGAAGCGAGAGTAATCTGCAGTATGTTACATCTACGAGCTTGTTGCTGTTGACATACGCAAAGTATCTGGATTCGAGCTCCACTGGAGTGCGGTGCGGTGCCTCCACCGTGACGGCACAGACCCTCGTCGGACTGGCTAAAAAGCAAGTTGATTACATTTTAGGGGATAATCCTCAGAAAATGTCTTACATGGTGGGTTATGGAGTTGCGTATCCGAAGAATATTCACCACAGAGGATCTTCTGTGCCTTCCATTCGTGATCACCCTCAACGTATTTCTTGCAATGATGGCTTTCAGTACTTCCATTCTTCATCTCCTAATCCTAATCTGTTGGTCGGAGCCATCGTCGGAGGACCCGACAACTCCGACCGGTTCTCTGATGATCGCAATAACTATCAGCAATCGGAGCCGGCGACTTATATCAATGCACCCCTGGTTGGGGCTCTTGCTTTTTTCTCGGCCACACCTGCCGCCACTTGATTACTTCTTCAAGACAGTAATGAACTTTACGTTTTTTTCTTTTTTTGGGGTAGTAATCAAGAAAAAATGGAAATGGATTCCTGCATTGGATTGCAGAGGCTGAAGTTTAAAAGAGAGAGACTTGAGAGCTTGTGTTCGAAAGTTTGTCTTACTTTAATGTGAAGCTTAATTCCATGATGAAGTTAAATATATCTGTCCATCTTTTCAGTTTATTTCCGTTCAAATTCGTTTTTTTTTTCCCAAACGAGACAAGCTCAAGTTTATTGGATTTGGATCCACTCCTGGCGACTCCCTTGCCAAACTGAACCGATTTGGTGTAAATAAGAGGGCCTTGCCCCTTTTTATAAAAATAATATATAGGGTTTAAAATATATTTTTTTAAATTAACACCAAATATTTTAAAATAATTTTATAACACAATATCTGATAATATGTACACGGAATTATTTTGTATCAACAAATTTTAATGTCTGATACATAGTATCCTAAATTTAAGGTAACCATCACTATTAAAACAATATTTTAGAAACTTCTTTTTTACAATTAGAAAAATAATTTATAGTGCTGAATGTGGTAAAAATAGTTGTAAGATACAAAGTCATAGTAAAAAATAATAAATGTAATATATCAAATCTTAGTAAAAATAGTTCAGTGCACATATCGTCAGATATTGAATGCTGCTAAAAAATATTAGCTCTTCGTTGCAACTAAAATAATTTAGGATACTGAAGGTGATAAAAATAACTGTAAGATTTATAATCTTAGTAAAAAATAATATAGGTAAGTTACTGGGCAATCTTATGTTAAAATTTGTTAGCAAAAAAATAAGTGAGTATATATATTATCAGAAATTAGGTGCTATAAAAAATCATTTTAAGACATACAATTGTTTTAAAATATTAGATACTACTTAAAAAAATATTTTAAAACCTTACATACTATTTTTTTTAAGGGGGTTAGACCCCTCCTATTTATATTAAAACGGTGCAGTTTGATGAGGGAGGTGTCAAGAAGTGGATCCAAATCCAAGTTTATTTGGTATGCAGCCAAAGAATCGGGATTGCTAACTAATATATTATGGCTTTTTAAAAAAAAAGAAATATCAATCTTAAACACCTGATACATAAATCATTCCATCAATCAATCATCATCCATCAACTTTACTCTTAAAAACTTGTCATAACGGATTCATAAGAAAACGATTGGTTTGAAATAAATACAATTTGTTATTAATTATTTCATAATTTCTTTTTTGATTTCTATATTTGATTTATATATATTCAAGTAAATTTGTTTCATCATATCTTAGAAGGCGTTTAGATTGACTTTTGTATAATAACTTTTAGAACATGATAGCTTTTCTAAAATAGATTTTTCAGAATAACTTGTGTAAAAATCTAGATTTGGATAAAATGAGAGTGTTTGGGTAAGAATAACTTTTATGGATTTTAAAATAAGTATGTAAGATGAGTTTTATCTCGACTTACGTAAATTTAAGTTTCATAATTGAAAAGCAAAAAAATTTCTCTATCCGTAAACTATGGTTTCAAACCATGATTTTTGTCGAACCATGATTTTAAAATGGTACGAGGTGTTTGGCAATTTTCACCAAATCATATTGCCAAACTGGCTCGTAATTATCATATACTCCCATGTTTGCTGTAATCCAATCAAAAGTTTTCATGCATTTACATCGTATTTCTCTAATAATGTTCTAAATGAATTCATGTTCTCTTAATATAGCATATACAAACTATGTAATGAAGTAAAATGCCACTTTCTCTGTGCATTGATTTAATTACAAATATATTTATTCCTTTTTGAAAACTTACCTAACCATTCCTTTAAAAAAAAAAAGAAAAGAAAATAGGTGTTGATGTGATTAATAGGAGTTAAAGTGGGTTTGGAAGACTAGTGTCATTTTGTGGGTTGTATTCATATTAAGTATATGAATGAATTCGGGTTTGCTGGGAAAAAAATAGCAGAGATAAAAGTGGGGTTATAATTTAACTAGTAGTGGTAATTATTTCTCAGTCCAAATAAGAAATGAAGTGGCCCACCTAGTTGGTTTAAGGGAAAGAAACTACATAGCAATATTCATCACATGAAGTTTTATTCAACCAATATAAAACTAAGGGTTAAGATACTAAAATAGCTATGAAATTTATTCAGAAGTGTAAAAATAATTATAAACTATTTTTGGATGCAAAAGTAACCATGAATTTTAGAAAAATGTGCAAACTGTTAAAGTACTATTTAAAACCGTGAAATCACTTTTCAAAACCGTGAAATTACTGTTCAAATACGTTAAAGTACTGTTCAAAATCGTTAATTGTAACATTCTGATATTTTTAGCTCCTTAGATGAGGAATTCATGGTGAGTAAAGGGCCAGAATCAGTAGAGAAAAAAATTTTAAATATTTCAAAAGGTTCTTATAAAAATTTTAGAATTTTTTTCTAAATTTTTTTATCAAAATTTGGGAGTTCTAGGTGGCAAAAAAATTTCAAATTTTTATGAGAGCCTTCTGGAATATTTAGAATTTTTCATCTACTGATTCTGGCCCTTTACTCACCATGAATTTCTCATATAGGGAGCTAAAAATATTAAGATATTACAGTTAACGGTTTTGAACAATACTTTAACAATTTGCACATTTTTCTAAAGTTTATGGTTACTTTTGCACCCAAAAATAATTTATGGTTATTTTTACACTTCTGAGCAAACTTCATGATTATTTTCGCACCTTATCCCTAAAACTAAAGGTTAAAGTGCAAATTTGAGAGCAATGCTATCGTGAAAATTACACGTTGAAGGAAAAAAAATTTCTCCAAAAAGATTGAAGGAAGAGAGAGAAAGGCGAAGAGAAAAGATGAGGGTGAAAAACAAAGAATGTATGTGGCTACTCAGTAAGCAGTTGTAATTAACATTAATAGTCAAAATAAACGGAGGTTAAATAAGGGGCAAAACTGCTATGTTTTTAGACTTCTGAGGCTACATTGAGGGGAAAAAAACTTTCAAGACAATATTGCTATTTCGCGAATACTTTCAGAATGGATTTGTACTTTAACCCTAAAACTATTATTGATTATTGAGGATGCTATTTGTTTGACCATAAACAATAAAGTTCACCAACCTCTATGACCAAGACTTCATTGTTGACAATGGCCATTGGGCTGTGGATAATTCTCTCCTTCTTGTTGACCGGTGGAAATCTAACATGTCCCTTCAGAATATGAAGCTGCTCGCTTTTCCTACTTGGGTTCAAATATGGGATCTTCCTCTGGAATATCATTCCCCAGAAAATGCTAAAATTCTTGGGAATGTAGTTGGAACTTCTCACTTGGATGGTGACCTTGTGCAATTCTCCAATGATCTGGATTTCTTCAGGATACATGTTCTGTTAGACCCGTCCCTTCCCCTAGTTCAAAACATTAAAGTTTTCATAGATGACGGATCTGAAGTGTAGGTAGAATGTAAATGTGAACAAATCTTCAAAATCTGTGATAATTGCCATTGGCCATAATGCTCATGTTTGTGATCGTCCTGTGATTGAGGTTGCTCAAGGCTTTAATGCTATGTCAAAAAGAGTGCTTAGACGCTATGGTTCAAGGTTCCTCTATAATTTTTAACCCAATCATTCGGAACTCCTCTGGCTTGATTGGCTTAGACATCATAGAGCAAGAGGCTCTTCTCATATACATTTCCTTCAATTCCACCGAAGAGGATACAAAATTTATGAAACCTCTCCTCAGGATGTTATATTGAATAATGTCAATGATAACAATGGCTTCATCCACTTCTCATAGGATGATGAATCTGAGCCGGATGCAGAGGGGGCTAATCTTCAACATCATGATATTCTAGCTCAGTTTCTATCTCTAGCTGCTTTAGTATCTCCTCCTCTTAGCCAAGCCCCTAATTCGGTACCTAATCCTGAAACTAACAATATCAACATGGAGGTTGACAATGAAGACTCATCTCTTCCTAACACCTGAATGAATATTGATGATCTGGTGAACTCCCTTCCCTCTGATGGTTATCTGCATGGTAAAGAGAATTTAAAGCCAGTTTCTAATTCCTTACCTCAAGGAAAGGAGCATTTGGTTGAGGGAGTAGGCTTTATAGATCAATATGGCAGTAACCTGGCTCGTTTTAATGATTTTCTATAGCCCTTTTCTGACCCTACTAGAGTAGTTTTTGGACTGGACCCTAAGATCTCATTTACTCAGTTGGATTCAAACCTAGCTATAGTTATCCCTCCTCTAGCTCCTGTGTTGCCATAATCTCAGATAGCTAATCCCTCATATTCCCATTTATCTTCAGCTTTAGTAATAAGTCCAAATGATATTAATCACAAACGGCGTAGGCTAGCCAATAGGTTTACAGATTTCACTCTAGAAGATGATGCCTTCATCCATAGTTGCCTTAAAATACTAGGAAAAATGATTTTGGACACATCCAAACTTCTTTACTCTAGAGGATGACAATGCTGATATCCAAGCTATCAAATGGACTCTTTCTAGACATTCCCCTCTTTTTCTTTGAATGCTTCTCAATTGGTGGAATGAAATGGCTGCAGCAGGAAACTAGGATAAATCTAGTTTTGGCTTATCATTTATTAAAAAAATCTCTGGTGATTTTGATTGGCAAATTATTCCTAAGGATAATGTGGACTTTGCAGAGTTCCTTGCTGTTACGAGCTCCTTCTTCTGGGCTTCCTCGATGGATTCTCCTCTGGCTGTTGTAGAAGGCGCTCAAGTTTCAAACTCAAAATTTTTTGTGTATATTAAGATGGCTGATGAAGATGTTCAAATTAATATATGCCTTGATCATCTCTCTATCTATGATGTCAAGGAACCTATTGCCTTAGCTGGTCCTTCCTCTCCCTCCAGTGCAAAGAAACGTTCATTATCTTCTTATGTTTGGGATCCTTCTTCGAAAGCTATCATGATATGTCTTGTTAACTCTCTAAGGGCTCGGGTTGCTACCTCAAAGCACCCGGGGGAGCCATGAAAATCATTAGCTGGAAATGCCGTGGCTTCAAGAAAGCTATGACATGTCAAAAAAGTAGGCATTTAGTTTTTAAGTTTTCTCCTGACTTCTTTTTCCTTTCTAAAACTAAAATCCTTGTATCAAAAGCTTATTCCTCTTTTGTTAATTTAGGTTTCTCTAACTATAGTGGCACTGATGTAATTAATTTAGGTGGTGGAACTTTAGTAGTCTGGAAAGCTTCTGTTGAGGTTGAATTCATTATTCTTTCTCCTTATGTATGCCATTGCAAAGTGAATGAAATCAATATGCCCTTAGCTACTTCATTTCTTTCATTTATGGTCCTCTAGAAACATATTTGAGACATATTTTATGGGAATAGTTAATTGCCGAGTCTAAGCTTATTAATGGACCTTGGATGCTTATTGGAGATTTC
>JBAGKO010000004.1:13298029-13312016 GCA_037177275.1 Acacia concinna | reverse complement strand
TTTTAATTTTACCGACGGATTACCCACGGAATTCCGTCGGTAATTATCCACGGAAAAAATTCCGTGGGTAATTACCGACGGAAAATATTCCGTGGGTAATTACTGACGGATTACCCACGGAATTCCGTCGGTAATTACCCAAGGAAAAAATTCCGTTGGTAATCCGTCGGTAATTACCCACGGAATAGTTGCCGTGGGTAATTCCGTCGGTGATTTTATCCACGGAAATTTCATCAGAAATTCGTCAGAAATTACCGACGGAATTTTATTCTGTGGGTAATTCCGTCGGTAATCCGGTGTTTTTTTGTAGTGTAAGGAAAACGGTTAGGACGTTTCTTCTGTAAAAAAATAATGTCATATTGACTAACTTAATTAACTATCTTAATCTAATTACATTAAGTATATAAGTCTCATATTAAGAGTGGAGGGAGCATTATATAGGGAGAATCCTATTTAAATCTATTTAAAATATTCAAATCCAAGTTTAGGCTTGCATTTTTAACAAATTTCTAATTAGGCCAAGAGGCCTCATTAGGGATTAATGAATATTGTTGAAAGTCCATGATGACATCATATCATATCATGAATCATATGATAACAATAAAGGGGTAAGACAAATTAGGGTTTTTGATGGACAAAATCAAATAGAAGTAATAGAGTTAACAAAGAAAATCAAGGGTTAAGGTTTAAGAATTTCTCTTTAACCCTAATATATAAGATCTAGTTAGTGCCAATAGAACGATTGCAAGAGTCATCACAATGATAGATCTGTGGTCTATAGACATGAGAAAGTCATCCAAATACATTAGAGAAACTAATATTATTATAATAACAAATCGTGAATAATTTAACCAAAAAAACAATGAATAATTATTAAATTTTGTACTTCCATAACAATATGGTTTTTTTTTTACTCTGACGTGCTTTGTAAGGGAAAAAAAGAATGACTAAAACTAAGTACATAATGTCTAAAATTCAATA
Source organism: Acacia concinna (assembly GCA_037177275.1). Taxonomy (NCBI): domain Eukaryota; kingdom Viridiplantae; phylum Streptophyta; class Magnoliopsida; order Fabales; family Fabaceae; genus Acacia; species Acacia concinna. The sequence goes on along the minus strand of JBAGKO010000004.1, from coordinate 13,311,035 downwards.
GATGATGATTAAAACTGACTAATTTTATGTCACTCATTTGTCATTTACTAAATTTGAGTTATATTTCAATATTTTTTTTATATTTATAGCGTATTTATTTATCTTTTTTCTTAGAGCGTGTGTATGTCTCCATGGTTGAATGTTATTAATGCTCACATCCCTTTCACGGATAAATTTGTAATATAATGAAAGTTAGACAGCTATATATGTGTGTGTGTGAAGTGGTCTTCGTCGTCTTTGGCCCTCTCCTTTAAATTCCAAGCTTAATTAATGGGGATAATCCATAAGCTTCATGTAAAGATCAAAATTAAGGTCCCACATTGATTCAGACTTCTGTTTTTTAATTTCTATCAATTTCGAAACATAGAATTTTTGTTCAAGATTTTTGGAATATTGATAATAGGTTTTGGTCGTTAATTTTCTTATAATATCTGCCTCATATATTGCTGACTCACGAATACTCATAATAAACATAAAAATGTCATTGTGCCGTTGGAAATTGAAGTTTGGAAAAATTGTTACACACACCTGCATGTTACTTTCAAGAGCACGTCTTATCCTTTTACTCGTTCTATAAATTTATATCAATATAGACACACACACTTGTCACGGGGCCACTACTCTCTCCTCAACAGACTAGTCTTCGAACCTGTACTCTCTAGCCTCCTAGAGCCTCGGCGGGTAGGCCCATTACCCTTTCACCCCATAGACTAGTCCAATGGGGTGTGCAGCGCCACCCACTTATATAGCATTTCACCTTTCCAAACCTCTCCGATATGGGACTTTGTTACATTCTCCCACAGCCAATCCACGAGTGCTCTCGCCGTGGGGCCCACCGGTCTCACCGGCGTCCGGAGGTCCCCCTTGGACTAAGGCTCGGCTGGCTTTGATACCACTTGTCACGGGGCCATTACTCTCTCCCCAAAAGGAATTCCTTGTGAGGTATGCAGCGCACCCGCTTATATAGCACTTCACTCTCTCAAGCCTCTCCGATGTGGGACTTCGTTACAGTTGGCAAACTTTTGCTGCGAATTGGCCCCAAAAAATCAAGGAGAGAAAAAAAAGGCAAAGAGAGATCTAGATATGTATATTTTCCCCGGGGGGGCCTCAAGTGTTCCTAATATGTATAAATAGACTACGAATATATATAAACAATTCTTGAATATAGCTTTTGCAATTGGAATAGACTTTCAAACAGCATAGCAGCGAATAATGATAACGGAAAGCCTTAGGTTAAAATTGATTGAGGGTAATTTTATTTAGAAAATTTAATAAATAGAGATACTTTTATCTATAAAATTTGCCATCCCAAACTTAAAACGCAATGCTGGAAGAAGTGGTTTTGTAGCAATCTCACTTTCTTAGAATTCCCAATCCCAACCCCCATACCAAATACTACAACCCAGTCCCAAGTCCTACCCCTCATACCAAACAAGGCCTTAGGCGTTGGATGTAACATATAAGTTTTAAGTCTGTCTTCATATGATAATCAGATAACAGTAACCTTCAGGTCAAAAAAAGATAACAGTAACCTTCTAAGTAACAAATCCATTAAGTGGTATATTAAGCTGGACCAAACACATATTAGCCGTGCACAGAAGCATTTAGTCCTGTTCTTGATTACCACACCCTATATCAAGATAACTAAATATGAACAAAGTACATCAGAAAATGAGACTCGAATGAAGAACATTTACTCATTATATTGTTCAATTGAACTTATTTAACATTTTAGGTTCAATTATGAGATTAGAGAATCCTTGGCAAGGACATTGTTTAAATTTAAATCTAATACATCACAACGACCACAACATCTGGACCGAAAGAACTGAAAAATTTAAGCAGGCTAAACTTTGAGAAAATTGGCATCGGATTTCTCATTTACTGTGATAAAAGTAGTTATAATGACTGGGCAAGGGAAGATTAACAGAGATGCAGGCACCATCACTTACAAAAACAAACTCTTAGGAAGTGGGCAATACATTAAATATCTTGAATGATCTAGCTGCGCCAGTGACTTCTTTGAAGCAAAAGTAAAGCATAAAAATGAGGCCTTTATAACAGGATTTCCTTCTTTTTGGGTTCAAGAACAGGAGGATCAACGTCAATTCCCATATTTGCTGCAGTGCCTGCTATAATCCTCATGGCTGATTCTATACTTGTGCAATTCAAATCCTGCAACTTTTCAGTAGCAATTCCACGCACTTGATCAATTGTTACCTTCCCTACCTTTTGCATCTTGGGGTCCTTCGATCCCTTTTCCACCCCTAAATTGCCAACCAACAACATGTTAGCATATCATACCAAATTGAATCAATCAGTTCCCGTGATAAGAGAGCCATCAATTTTTTCTCCTTCCACTCAATTACCTACAATAACCTATGTCCATAATATGAAAAAGAACAACGGGTAAAGAGTATATAGTCCGTACCGCAAAGCTAAGATCGACAATGTCTAAATATCTAGGAAACTGCCAGGCTGGGCTCAGAATATAAAACTTCTTTGCAAGATACCAAATTGAGTATTATTTCTTATCCAAGTAAAAAACAGACGATTTCTTGTTCAATTATAGCTCACCATACAACAGCAGGAGATTGAAATTTCAAAGACATGGCAACTAAAGCAGGAACAACAGATAACTTATAATAAGAGACACAACATCAAACAGCTTATGGGCATTGTTAAACAACAACATACCAGCTGCCTTAAGAAGCAGAACTGAAGCTGGTGGTGTCTTCAATACGAAGGTAAAGCTTTTATCCTGCGAGAACATACTATAACCGTGAAGAAACAAGCAATTAAACGAAATAGGGGGGAAAATCAAAAGCCAAAAAAATAAATAACGAAGGTAAGAGAGAAGATAAACACACATCGTAGACAGTGATTTCCACAGGAATGACATAACCGGCTTTATCAGCAGTTTTGGCATTATAATCTTTACAGAAGGCCATAATATTAACACCCTTAGAACCCAGTGCAGGGCCAACGGGAGGAGCCGGTGTGGCCTTCCCAGCTTCAAGAGCTAGCTTTATCATTCCAATCACTAAGAGAAACACAGAAATAACTGTTCAGTAGAAAACGAAGCACTGTGTGTGAATTAGGGTAAGGAAAAGAGTGGTTACCTTTCTTAGCCTTGCCGCCAGGCTTAGGAGGAGCCATGGCGACGACATTGAGTCGCCGGGGAAGTTGCAGAGAGCGTCCTTTATTATAGAGCTGGGGAGAAATGCTAGTGGGGCTGAAAGAGAAGATGGAAGACGAAGAAGAAGAGTAACTCAGTGAAGGAAGAGGGCGTTGACAAGTGAGGTGAATTGACGACATTGAATCCTGGAGTGTAAGAAGACGAGCGATTGTTGCCGAACAGAAAAGGCAATCGAATCGATTTGGATAAAACGCCCTTATCCTATCGTCTCCATCCTGGAGCCCTTGAATTTGAATGAAAGCTATTAAGGGTGCCTTTAGAATAAAGTAACTTATTTGTAATGAGTTTATATAAAATTAAAATTGGGTTAAAGTCAGATTGTGTGATGTAATTTGTGTTTGTAGTGATAAGTTACTGGGAAACTTGTTCAATTGATATATTGAAAAGTAATTTTTGATAGTAAATAGCTGAAAATGACATGAATTATATCATATGTTTTGATTTATTGTATCCCCTCTATCCCAAAATATAAGAGTAGTTTAACTGAATATCTTGGTTCGAAGTACGGTTAAAAACAATAAGTATGTCAAAATTATTATTCATTTTTATTAACATACCCTTATTAATGAGGAGATATGAAATAAGAGATATAATATCCTTATTAAAGTCCATCACTTTCTCTCCCCCACCCCTCTCTTCTCTTATTGTGAATGAAGAATGATAACTTTTATGGTTAACACAAGAATTAATACATTGATATTGAATAAGGGCAAATCTGAAAAAAAAAAAAGAATTAAAGTGCAAAACATTCTTCAAGTGTCTCTTATACTTTGGGACGGAGTAAGTGTGGTAGTTGTTTCTTATATTTTAAAATTGAAGGAGTATTATATATCAGTTCATAAGCTAAACAAAATTGTTTAAAGAAAAATGATAAATTTTAATGTTTTAAAATAATTTCATTAGCTTTTTTAAATTCTCCACAAAAGTCAACTGGGTCTTAGGACCGGAGGCAATATATATTATGATATTTATATTATCTTTGGTTCGAATTATAAGACCGAATTTACTTTTTTTTAAAAAAATTAAGAAATAAAATAAGTTATTTAATCATATTATATGTTGTGTTTTATCATATTATATATAAGTTCATAAGTTAAATAAAATAGTTTGAAGAAAAACATAAATTTTAATGCTTTAAAATAATATAATTAGTTTATCTAAGATTTTTTTTTAAAAAGTAAACGAGGTTTTATAATTAGGGCTGTAGGTAAGTTATAACCAAAAAAAAAATCAAAAAGGTTAATCGAACAAGCAACATATTTTTTATTAAGGGAAAAAAATATCTTATAGGCCATAGTCCATAAGTTAAATTTGGGAAAAGTTTTCCAAACACATGCTCTTTTTGAAAAAATTGCCAACAACTGATAAGGGGTCCAAAGGTCCAATTTCGGCCCCAAATCAGTGACATAAACACATACTAAGTATTAACAACCCATACAACCGAGTGGTTATATCCCTCAAGTAAATTAAAAATAGAGTCTGATAATATTTATTTAAATAAAAAATATTTTTGGATTTGTATACAAATTATCACCAATTAAAACAGAAAACACACTAAATTATTGTAGAGTTAAGGGCGATTTTGCCTCTACTGTTAGTTAACCATTGATTGATCAAATATGTTGAGCTGACAATCCATATGTCATCCAGTCTAATTTTGTTAAAATAAAGATTTGTCCTAGAAGTTTTAAATCTATTAATTTTGACTGTTAGTTGACCAAATATGTTGAACTGGCAGTCCGCATGTCATCTAGTTTATTTTTGTTAAGGTGAAAATCTGTCTTAAAAGTACATCTATCATCTGGTTCTTCTTTTTTAAAGTTAGATTCAAAAGTTCCAATACAAATATTCACCTTTGCAAAAGTACATTGGATGACCTGTAGACTGTCAGTTTAACATATTTGGTTAACTAACGGTAGGGGCAAAATCGCCCCAAATCATACTTACAAAACAAAATCACTCCTCAAGCAATATTTCTGGGGTAAATTTGACATTTAACCCTTATTGTTAAACTAAACATGTTCATGTAATAGGTGTAACATGAAACCTCAGTCCATAGAATGATGAACTGTCAATGGAAAAAAATATCTCTGGGGAATTTTTGGCATGAATGGTATACTAGCAAATATTATTTAATATGAATTTAAATGCACAAATTTTTTTATTAGATTAATTAAATATTTAAAGTATTACTTTCATTAGCATCAATTGATAATTATATGAAATACATTCCTTTATTAAAAATCATGTCGATTAGCTTGGCCTATATCATACTAGAGTTTTACTCATATTATATAAAGTATAAGAAATTTCTGAGTACGATTAGGATGGTATGAGACACATAACCATCATACAGAAGAATAATTTGTAATATCAAGGATAAATTTCTAGTGGTTCAATATTCAAATGATGAAAGTTGCTTTTGGTCTTATTTACCACAAGAGTCAATTTTAGATAGTATCAAAACCAATGGATAGACTAATAAGATATCAAACCCAAAGTTACTATAGTATTGAAGTCCCTTTATCCATTATAACAACAAAAGCAATAATTTGTATCAAGAAAATGCAAAAGCTTATACATCTCAACCAATGCCCTTGTCCTTGTCATAAATCAATTAGGTTTCATACCATGTTAGCTTTAACTCTTATAAAAAAAATTCACCCTAAAGACAATCGCCAAGTTCTATATACTTTTGATAACGTATAACGTAACTTTAATATTATGAGAACTTTGGATTTGATACATGTAAGCTGGCTTTAATTTCATGATTAATTGGTTATGATACTATGTCAAAATTATACCCAGAATATACTATTTTCTTCAATTGTGAAGCTTGAAAGATATACAAATGAGTTAATACTACTACTATATGGTAAGATAATCATGGTAGAGTATATGTTTATGCAAGGAAGTATTTTATACGGTTAGAATGAGATAATTTTTAATTCACTGTCATCCCATGATGTCCAAATGTTTAAATTATTTTTAAAAGAAGAGTTTTTATCTTCATATTCTCATAAAACTAATCAACTACATAAGTCTTATGATTTTATAGTTACAGAATTGAAAATAATGTGGTCTGGATCCCACTAAAGCTGATTACATGATATATGCTTACCATTATATTAAGAAAAATGTGATATAGTTGGAATAGGAGGGACGGTGAAACTCAAATGTGAGGTTTCAACAAAATCATTTCTCACTAAATGTCAAGATATGATATGGCTTAAACGCCAACCCTTGTTTGGGCCAATGTATCTTAACGGATATAGGACATGGAGTTGTTAATAGTATTAAACTCATGTAATTAGTTACCATAATAAAAAGAAAAAAATTGTATCTTCTAGACAAAGTATAAGTTAGTGATTTAGATTATGAAAGGTGTCATTTCTTGTAATTTAACATGATATCAAAATCAATTGATGATGTATCAAAGTCTAATTGATATGATATCATAGTCAAAGTTATTATACTATTAAAGTTAGGGGTGAGACAAATCCGGTGGTTTAGTCTAAAACAACTCAACTTGAGTTAGTCCAATCCAAATGAGATAAACAGTAAAATTGGACCAAAGTGGACTTGATTGATTAGTTGAACTAGAATGGGTTTCGGGCCAAGGGACTAGACTACTTGGACTGGTCCAACATGCTCCAAGTCAATTTTTTTTAAGATATTTAAATTTAATCATTACTTTTTATTTTTTATTGGATGTTACTGAATATTTTTTTTAAGGATTTATAATTTAATCCACCTTTTAGTATCATCTTTATATGATCATAGGTATTTTATTATTATTATGAGGTTGAAATCTTTTTTTCAACAATAATTAAAATTAAAAGAATTTAAAATTTAGGTCTTTGACTACTTGGATTGGACCGCATGGACCAATCTAGGAAGTCCATTAGGCCCAGTCTAATCTAGCAGACTAGCACAACCTTAGGTTGGTATTGGACTACAGACTGCTTTATGCAGTTTGAAGTCCTCCCTAAACTAAACCTCAACCAATGTCTATCGCAATCTAATTTGGTTTATACTCATCTCTAATTAAAGTAACATTATTCATTACAATAATAATATAGAAATAATTTGTATCAGCGATAGTAATAGAATCTGGTTGGCCCATGCTCATTCTATCGTTAAAAGTTGGGATAGGAGGAGTAGAAACTCAAATGTCAGCATTTCTCACTAGTGAAAGTTCATAACTTTTCATCTCTCCAACTATTGTGTTTTTTTTTTTAGGGAAAATGGTTAAGATTTTTCCCAAAAAAAAAAGAGTTGGTTTATTATGTCATTTTCTACTGCACTACAAAAATATTGCGTAAGCATTTGAGAATTTCTAACAGGAAATTTCTGTTAATATATCATAATTGACGATGAAGAAACTTTTGACTATATTTTAAAAAATTAAAGGATTAAAACAAAACTGTAAAACGGAGTAAAATAAAACTTATCATTAATAGAAGTATTTTTTGGGCTGGCCCAGGCAAAATTCCATGAATGACGGCACTTCCGAAAACCCAAGTGATCTTGGCAAACCCAAACCTACACATGACTTGCTGCACTTATAGTAAAAATAATTAGGCTTGTTTCATACAAGAATTGGAGGAGAGGGGAAGGGAGGGAAGATTTTTATAAGTTAAATTTTAAAAAAATTAAAAAAGTGGGGTTAAAAGTTTTAAATTATTTTTTTCATACTTTTTTATATTACATTTTATTTTTTTTTAAAGTTTATAACCCTACTTCTTCAATTTATTTAAATTTAACTTCTAAATTTTTTTTCATCCCTCTCCCTTCCCTCTCCTCACACCAAACAGCCTACATTTCTTTTACTCCTTAATATAAAGTATTATAAAACAATATAAAAGCTAGTTACTGACAGGTTAGATTTGGCAAAAGGAGTTAATTCATAGTAAGGTGGTAAACACATGCTCAAATCCATGTGGATAGATGTGACCACGTTTAATAACTGACGGTACTTTAAATAAGCTTGCTAGCAAAAAAGAAAATAAAGGGTTGAGATGTTTATTTTTACCTCAATATAGTATCTCAATTCACAAACCCCTAAATTTATAACTTTTTTATAATTGTTTTATTGATTGTATAAATTAAAGAATATATTTAAAAAACAACAACAACACTCAGTTGTAATAAATAATCAGCTTAACTAATTTTTTTACTATCAATAAATTAGTTATGTTCCGTGGTTCTTCCATTTAACATTGAAGGCAGTATAATTCTTATCTTGCATCTCATGAACTAAAAACATGCATTTAGATTTAACGGACCCCAAAGTTAATAGGAATTAAGACTCATTAGGCTTGATTTGTGGTACACCATCTACTCAATTTATGCTAAAGAAACCATTAATATATGTATGAGTAATTAGTGTAATGAGTAAAAAAAAAATAGTGTAATGAGTGTAGCTTTTCTTTTTCTTTTTCTTTTTTTAAATAGACAGTGTAGCTTTTAATTTGTACGCATTTCAAATTTTGAGGAATGAGTCATTATTTATGCATAAAAGTATAATCGTTCTTTAGACCTTTTAATATGTAAAAACCATGTATTTTAAATTAAACGTCTTGACAAACTTTTCAATGAGACTTTTCTCCAATTTTAGAATTTTTATGTGGCACGAAAATTTTAGAATTTTTATATGTGAAACGTTTAATGGCGAAATTTTTCCCAATATTTCAAATTAAAAGTTGTAAACCTTGCTCAGGTACATACAAGCAAATTAACGAATATTCCAACCATTTAAAATTTTTTACCCTATATTTAAATGGAGGGAAAATTATGGGAGGAAAAAAAAGGAGAGAGAAACTTTTAAAAAATAGTAATTTTTTATTATTTATAAAAAAAATTTAAATCTAATATTAATTTTCTTGTCCAGTCTATCAATTTTTCTCTTCGTCCAAAACGTTAAACCCCAAAAAGATGCTAACATATCAAATAAAACATGAAAAGAATGATGATAATGTACCAATAGAAATTGGCATAAATGGGTAGGCATCTGCGCCACACCAATCTGTTCTTGGGTTCAATCCCAGAAAACAAAAGGTGTAAAGAATTTTTATTAAAAGCTCTCTCCCCTAGGACGCCTAAAAAAGGTGATTACCTTTCAGGCCTATTCGATTGGGGGCTCCTAGACTAGTTGGTTCGCGGGCTCATCAGATCCGGGAGCTCAGGTTACGGCCAGATACCAGGACTTGATGGGCTCGTGGACCAAAGGTTCACCATCGAAAAAAAAAAAGAATGGTGATAATGCACTCTAAGACCATGTGTCAGGTTACGGCCAGATACCAGGACTTGATGGGTTTGTGGACCAAAGGTTCACCATCGAAAAAAAAAGAATGATGATAATGCACTCTAAGACCGCATGTCTAGAGCTGATAATACGGGTTTTAACTGTGGGTCAAACCCGTCAACCCGGTGGTTATGGTTTTGAAAAAAGTGGGACCGTTTTAATGTGGGTTTTTTAGGCCCGAAACCATATGGTCTCAACCTGCGACAGGTTGGCCTAACGGGTTCACGAGTTGGCCCATATGGTCTTTTTTAAAAGAAATATCTATAAAATGTCAAGACCTATGAGCCCAAAAGTAAGCTCAAAATCTTCACTTTTATGCATTCTTCAAATTCATTCCTAGGTTTAAACTTTGAATTTTGAAACTTAATTGTATCTTATAATTTGTAAGTGGAAGTCAGCTCATTCCAAATTTCCAAGAAGTTGACTTATTATTTATTAGTTATTATCAGCTTTATATTTTTTTTATGGTTTGGTTCTATAGGAAAAAAATTAACATGCCTTTTTTTTAAAAAAAAAAAGTTAGAAAAACAGAGGGAAAAACGGGCTGGCTCACCCAACCCACCAACCCGATGGTTATGGGTTGGGTTGGCCAAATGTGAGCTCATAAGATACAGGTCTTTTAGGCCTGAATCCATATGGTTCCAACCAGTGGCGGGCTAGCCCGAACCCAGTGACCCAGCCCATATTACCAACTCTACACGTATCACCATTCATACCCAAGGTTGAGGAGTCAATATTCAATTCCTGACATGAATTACTAGTGATGTTCAAGAAATCTTGGTGCTGATACTCTCTGCCCAATCTTAGACGTTTTGATCTCAGAAATTTCCTGTCTAAATCGAGACTGGGATTTCATTCGATCCCCCCTTCTTTTAAATTTTTTTCTCATTAATTAAATTATCATTTTATTTCTGTATTTTTATGAGAAAGTCCTAATTAAATCTTTCTGAAATAGCAAAATCCAAATTTAGGTCAACACTTTCAACAAATTATTAATCAAGTCATGAGGCCTAATTAAGGATTTTAGAATGCTGTTGAAAGACAACAATACCCCTATTTAAGGTAACAGTTAATATTTTTAATCCATATATTCCAACATACTCTTAAACATTAACGTTATAATTTATATTTCTTTAAATCATTAAAATAATTGGGATCTTAGCTTTTAGTGGACTTGTCACAGCATTAAAAGATAATATGTATAGATTAAAAATATTCATTTTTAACTTAAATAGCCGCATGATAGTCATTCAACAACATTATAAAATTCTCAGTTAGGCCTCACGGCCTTATTAATAATTTATTAAAAGTGTATGTCTAAATTTATATTTTATTATTTTAGAAGGATTTAATTAGGATTCTCTTTATTTTTATCCCTATTAATTAAGATATAATTTTAAAAGATATGTATTACATCTTTAGTTAGAGTTAAACCGCGTGTATTGCAATACTAATCCTAACTGTATAGTATATAAAAATAATAATGAAGATTAAAATAATAATAATAAATATTATTTCTAAACTCTAGATCAATTTATATAATTATTATGACCTTGTTAATTGTTAAAAGTTCACTTTAAATATAGAATAAGAAGAATCTAACTAATAAAAATATTTTTTGAATTTAATTTTATAAGAACTGGAAATTCTCGGTCCTAATCCCAATAATATTGGGATCTAACAGGAGTTTGGATTCCACTCCGGAACACCCCTATGAATTACAATGTGGCATTGTAAGCTTTTTAATTAGCACATAACATTCCAATATCACATACTATGTGTAACATTCTAGAAATTTAATTCTGAATTGAAGGTTACATAAATAGTGATTGAGATCTTTAATGGTAGGAAAATGTCTGGAGTCGGCTAGTGGAATCAAAAAAACCCAAATGTGTCTAAATGTATGTTTAGATAGGAAGAAAAGTAGGAAGAAATAAGAAAAAAAATGAATGATGGTTTTAAAAACTTTCATTAACAGTAAAAAAATTATTATTTTTAAAAATTTTCTTTCATAATTTTCTTTTTTCCTAATTTTCTTCGTCCATGCCCAAAACCCATTTTGAATAAATGGCTAAATCATGTGTGGTAGCGCGTGAATTTCAAGATGGGCCCATTCATCGCCACTCATAGGAGGAATATAATTTTAAAATTTAGTTTCGTGTACCAGAACATGAGGAGAAGAGGGATTTCGAAAGAGCATTGAAGAAGGATGAGTTCTGGACTTCTGGGTGGTAGAAAGAGCAAACCTTGGGGAAAGAGGGATTTCAAAAAAATTGGAGTGAAATGGTAACTTCTTGTGCTTTTAGGTTACAGAAATTCTCATGTGAATATAGTTTGTTGTGTTATTTGTGGTCTAACCCGTTAAAATATAATAACTCAATATTATTGATTTTAGTTGGTTATTCATATGTTTTATATTTATATTTATATTTTTTTTAAAAAATGAATCTCTTAATTAAAATTTCACAGGTAATAAAAAAAAGAATCTAATGAAATTTTTTAATTTTATTAATATACTAACTAATACGTATTTAAGAGGTGACAAATAATGAGTTATTGTATTTTAATTGATTAAATCTTAAAGAACGTGTCAAAACAAATTTCTACAAGAATTTCTCTTTAGGTTGATCCTGAATCATTAATGGAATGATAAATAAGTTAGTGGTGATATGTATGATTTGTCAAAACTTATCATAATATTGAGTTAGACATTGAACATTGTGAGATCCAATGACAACTCTTTCAAGACTATTTAATATTACCTCCGATTATAATTATAAGTTCAGCTGACTTTTTTTTAGAGAAATTAATAAAATAAAATAACTTATTTAATCATATCATATATCGTGTTTTATTATATTATATATTAATTCATAAGTTAAATAAAAAAATTTAAAGAAAAACGATAAATTTTAATACTTTAAAGTAATGTAACTAATTTTCTTAAATTTCTTTAAAAAAGTCAACTTGTTCTTATAATTATGACTAAAGGGAGTAGCTAATATTAAGGGCAAAAAAAGAAGAAGCTAATATTATACTCTCTCTTATCCTAAATATATGGTTTAGTTTAAGTAGTTTATTTTGACCATAAATATAATATTTTAATACACTTTATTTCTCCAATTTATAATTTCCCCAAAATATTCTTATTAATTCTGATAGTTAATAATTTTCCATTAAGAGTAGTCATAACTCACATAACTAAAATTGATATTTTAAAAAAACTGACACACAAATACAAATAACTAACCTAACTCATTTTTTAATCTTTATAACTTAGTTATCTAACTTTTATATACCCAAGGCTCAATTAATATATGACATTGGATAATACTATATAAAAAATTTTAAAAGAATTATTAATAACATAATAGTAATTAAGATATATGGTTATCCAAAAACAGCAACTATTTGTTAATTTTTTGCCAACAGCTAGAGTCGGAAATATGGGCAGACCACCACAGGTTGGGACCATATGGATTTGAGCCTAAAAAACCCAT
>JBAGKO010000004.1:13275813-13297929 GCA_037177275.1 Acacia concinna | reverse complement strand
GATGTTTTGATAACCTCCACTATGTTTGGATTGATCTCCACTGCATCCAAGTTTCACCTACAATTAGAATATATTGTGGAAGATGAGGAGAGGGAATTAAGGATTAACTTTTTAATTTAATGGGATATTTAAACAATATAGGTGTTTTGGTAGTAGTTACCTAGTTATTGCAATTCTATTTTCTATTTCGTGTTAGAAGTCATATATATATAATTGGGAGTACACTAAAGCACTTCCTTCAAGAGGCAATACGTTGCCTAGGTAATGATAATTCTGGGCACACATTTTGAATGAGTACGGTCCCCGACCATTGCGATTAATGGAGTGGTAAAATCAAATTTTGTAAAAACAATTAAAAATAAAGTAGTTTTTCATTTTCTGATCAATTTATAATTAACACTCAAGTGGCTTTATTTTTTGCAAGCATATGAAAGGTATGTAGTTGAGCAGTAAATGTACTTGCTACACATCATTTATTATTTTATAGATAATATTTAAGTGCCTCTTCATTTTCCAAACGATTGATAATCAACATTCAAGTAGTTTTTATCCTCCTAAGCTATCTTTCTATAATTTACTAAAAAAGTTTAACATTTTTTAATAAATATTTTAGTTTATCTGAAACTTGAATAGATAATGTTTTTTTTTGCACACTTTGATCAGTTTTAGGAGATGGTTTTTTCTTTTGTCTTTCCATTTGTATAACCACTCATTAAATTAATGCCTGCTTTAAATTAAAACCCATTAACTCCATATATTATCTTCATCTTCCCTTCTTATTTTGACATCCAAAACTCATCCACTTCAAATTCTAAGACCTACATTTAGATCCATTTGATGATGACAAAACTTCATAAACCCCCATATCTATTCACTCCATATTCCCCCCACTGTTGTTCACTTGCTATACCTTCTACCTCCATTTGTGTAACCGCCCATCAAATTAATGTTTTTTCCAATTAAAACCCATTAACTCCATATATTCTCTTCATCTTCCCTTCTTATTTTAACCCTCAAAACTCATCCACTTTGAATTCCGAGCCCCACAATTAGACCCATTTGATAATGATAAAACTTCATTTTTATCAATTCAAGCACCTTTCACATTCCTTAAGAGATGTGCTTATTCAATATAGCATCATGCAATCCAAACACCTTTTACATGACCCAAGTTACACTTGGAAAACTACCATGTAAAACTAATTATTCCAAACTAAATTGTTTTTATTAATTATTATTGCTTATCATTAATTTTTTGTCCCATTATCTTTTGGCTCTCCATTTGTATAACCACCCATTTAATTAATCCATTGCTTTAATTTAAACCCCCAACACCATCTATTCACTCCAACTTCCCTCCATTGTAGTCCCCTTGTTAAACCTTCTACCTCCCTTGATTAATTTATTTTGATAACAAACAGGACAAGTATTCATAATCTTAACTTAAAACTTAATATATGGAAATATGGAATTATTTCATTTAATAAGAATTTTTCTCCCTAAAATGAAAGTTAGTAACTCTTAAGGGAATTTAAGTGTGGAATGCATAATTGCCAAAAAAAACGCAATATTTGATATATTATTATAGGAGAATGTAAAATTATCTAAATATCAATAAATATCAATAAGTGTTTATACTCTCCTTCCTTTTAGGATGGGAAAATGAAAATGAAGAGATTTGTAGTCTCACATTCCTTAAGTTACATGTTGGATCTACTTATTCAATATAGCATCATGCAATCCAAACACCTTTCACATGACCCAAGTTAACTATAGTACCAAGAACTAACCAATTAGTTCTTTATTAGATGCTGTATAATCTGCAATGTTTTTTATAGAGACAAAGTTGTATATTTCCTTTAGAATATGAAGATATGCTTCTTGATAGAATGTCATCTTGTGAAATCAGATCCTCTAAGAGTGTGGAGTCGCTTTGTATTAGTCATTGTTGTCTAAAGCCTCAAAGCTTTGGAACTCATAAACATCACCCTCGTTCAACTCCTTCATGTAACGCTTTCTCAATGGCTTTTGAGTGACAAATCCTTCAATTGTGGTTCCCTACATTGATTTAATAGAAAAATGTAATTGACAATATAGGAAAAAGTGTCTGATAAGCAGCATCCCCAGGGTGACAAACCTGTTCATCCACCAGCATTAAGCCCACCTTCCATGCATCATATGGTGGAGTACTTTTTTCACCCAACCAACTTAGTAAGAACACGTGCAATAATGACCTAGGTGTCTTTACTATCACCAATTTGGCAAATAAGGTCTCGCTATTTGGTTGACATGTTCAGAGGTTGGAATAGTTGTTGGGTGTGGGTAAGAATTATGGTGGGGAATGTGTAAGGGGGACATTCTTTTATAGACAAACCAAAACTCAATGGAAGTTAATTTAATTTAATTAATTTCTCCTAACACATGGAATGTGAAGGGACAATTTTTCGTAACAATTATTTTAGTTTAATTTAATTAATATTTCTCCTAACACATGGGATGTGAAGGGACAATTCTTCCTAACAAATGGCATGCGAAAGGACAAATGTTGTTTGGAGGGGTGGTTAAATGGATTAGAAGATTGATTGTTAAATACTGTAAGCTTGACTATTCATTAACTTGCAAACTTTGTTTTGCATTTTTAATTATATTCATTAGTGGTCAACTAATAATTATTATTACTGATGAAGCAGCCTCAACTTTTGTTTTGATAACTACTGATTTAGTTATTAATATAGATTATTATGAATTATGAAATGGTAAAAAAGGGGAAAAAATAAATTTAGTTATTAATATAGATTATTACAAAATGGTAAGGGGGAAGAATCTAATCATATTCCCCATTAATCCATTATTAAAATGAAAAGCTAATTAACTTAGACGAAGAACAGATGAAACGTTTGAAACGGTTAAAAGGGGGGGAAAGGAAATTTAGTTATTAATATAGATTATTACGAAATAGTAAAAAATGGGGAAAAAAATAATCTAATCTCCATTACAAATTGCATGAATAATATTGATGGAAAGGTCATAATGGTTGCACTGTTTTTTACTTTTTTTGTGTGTGTTTACTTATATGTTCTTCAGTTGTTTTTTGTTCTACTTTTTCCCCGTCGTTTACAATAGATTTTGAACAATGATTATATTATGGGATTTTAATTTCAATAATAGAAAGGTCCCTTTATAAATTAAGGGAATAATCAATTTACTAAATTATAGGATTTCATTAATAGGTAGGTCCTTTTTTTTCACCGTACATTTCAATCTGCATAATAATATATGATAGGAATCCTCAATTTTAAATGCATAATATATGATGGGAGTCTATTTTAAGTTTTGGTGATCATTAAACTATATATCTAATGGTTATATTATGGCATTTCAATAATGGGAAATTATCATTAAAGCCTTTTAGGATTTATCATTAAGCCTTAAGGGGAATTATTATCTAACTCCGTTAATCACAATCAGAAGCAACGCTAATTGTTTTGTAATTGTCAAGTCATTTTAGTTGCCAACCTTATTAACACCATCTACAATCCTCTGTTTATACAAGCTTTTATAGGATAAGTAGATACCAAGTTTAGATATTAAGGGTTTTGTCATCAATTGAATAGATTAACATAATCAACAAGAAGTATGTGCAGTTAGTACATAGGGATGTCAAAAACATCATATAAACCAAAAAGATGAAGTCTGGACAAATTCAACATTAATTCCAGCTACACCCAAAAATCATCAGCTGGAAATTAAGGCTACATCAAAATCAATTGCAGCCCTAACTTCAACTTAACATTATCCAGATTTACACTATATTCAACTTTACACCATCCAAAAGAATAAAGATGTTGACTTGAAGAGTGCAACCTACAACTAAAACAATAATAAATCAAATAAATAGAAAAGTACTAAATTATTACATGAATACAAATATATTTAAAACTTACTTGCAAAATCTGACAACTTGTTCCATATTGGCATTGCATCTTTCTATATATCTACAATAGCCTCTAATGCAATCTTTTGAAAATCTAGCAATCAAAAAAATAGAAAAGACTTTACTTGAAATGCTAAGATTAATACATTGTAATTCACATGAAGATAGAAAATTTATGTAAACAATATTACCAACTTCTATTTTCTGAAATTCATCATTGTCAGCTTCTTCAACATAGTTGAGAGAGTACCTAAGCCAATCCTAAGTGTAAATAAGGGACTACATAGCTTTAGGAGTTAAAGAACTCCTAAATGAACCTAGCACTCTTCCTCCAGTGCTGAATTTAGATTCAGAAGCAACACTAGAAATTGGGATAGCCAACACATCTCTTGTTATGTGAGAGAGGATAGGGAATTTAAGACTATTGACCTTCCACCAACTTAGAATATCAAAATCATCTTTGCTAGCTTCAATTTCTTCATTTAGATGCTTGTCTACCTTTGTTTTGCTAGTCTTTCACCAAGATACTCATCCATGAATAATTGTTCCTCAATATCAAGTAATCTTCTAACTTTCACATTAGGGTCCTCATCATCAAGAAGATTTTCTTGTGTGTCATTCCATGATCCCCTTTTAGGTTGTGTGGAAGGAGAAAGAAATTGCTTGTATTCATTATATAAAGAAATCAACACTTCTTTGACTTTCAGCCCCAATTGTTCACGAACTGCATGTGTGTGCATTTTACATAGAGCAAATTGTACCCAATATAATTTATAACAGGGGTCAAGAACAACAGCAATGTAAACAAGTTTATTGATCTTCATAAGATCTCCCCAATACTTGTCATATTTCTCCTTCATTTTAGTTGCAATCCTCACCTATATCACCACTTAGAAAGATTGGTAAATTTCACGAAAGAAGTTGTCAAAAGCAACATATAAAGAACTAGAAATTTGTTTTGTAAGGTCATAAAAATGACCCAACAACATATTCGTCCTTCTAACATTCTTCCAATATTTCTCTTTAGGTACCCTTTCTTCAAGATCAAACTTAAAGTATGGATCTTTGTCCCCATACCTTTTGAAGGTTGCCTCAAACTTTTGTGTAGTCTCTAGCATCAAATAGGTAGAGTTCCACCTTGTAGGAACATCCAAACATAACATTTGTTTGGTCTAAATTTTCTCATCCACACAACTCTCTTTAAATTTCCTCATTCAAAATGGTGATTGCCTAATAAAGCGAACAACTTCTCTAACCTTTTTAACATATTTTCCCACTTCCTTTAGCCCTTCATTGACAATCAAGTTTATTATGTATGACACACATCTTATATCCAAATGCTGACATTTCATAATTGAATGCCCCATTCAATAATTTTTCCATGCAAATATTCAATTGAAACATCATTGGAGCCAACATTGTCTACAGTAATTGTAAGCACCCTTTCAATCCTCCATTCAAGCAAACACTTCTCAATTTCAATTATAATATCCCTCCCCTTGTGACTAGATATAGGAATGAAATTCAAGACCCTCTTTTTCATTGTCCATGTGTCATCAATAAAATGGGCAGTAATACATATGTAATTAATTCTTTGAATTGATGTCCAAGTATCAGTAGTAAGGCAAACCCTTTATTTTTTTTGCTCTAAACAACGTTTAAACTTTATCTTTTCATCAAAATATATGCTAAAATAGTCACAACATATAGTCCATTTAAATGGCATTTTAAATCTAGGTTGAGCAAATAGCATGAAATTCTTAAACCCAGTACTCGCAACAAAATAAAAAGGCTTTTCATCAACAATTACCATAGTTGCTAGGGCTTTCCTAATACCATCTTGGTCAAATTTCCAATTCACAAGGCCTTCTTGATCATCTTCAACATTAAACTTCAAGTGAGATTGTTTAAGTTTTTCAGGAAGGGGCTTATGCTTACATATAGTTAAATGATGATTTAATGCAATATTGCATTAGCTTTTGAATTACAAGCCAAATCATTTCCACAGTAATTGCACTTACCTCTAACTTCACCAGCATCATTCAGAAATTTAGTGAAGTGGTCCCATACTGATCAAATCATATTTTTATAAGATTTTTCTTACCATATTTAGACAGTTGATCATAAATTTTGGACTTAATTGCATTTATTATGAGTGATTGTGATTAATTGTGGTTACAATCAATTAAGTTTAAAAAGATTAAAAATATCTTATATTTCATGATTTACCTTAATTAATTTATTTTTGAAAATTAAGATATTACATATTTGTTACCTTTCTTTTCAAATTAGGAAACTAAGTCAAAGAAAATATCAAAGAGCTGGACTGATTCTTGAAGAAAAAGAAAAAATAATTATATATAAGCACAATGTCACAAACAGAAAAAAGGAGGCAAATGAGGAGAGAGGAGAAGGAGACCACCACCATCATTGTCACCAAAGTCGTCATTTCATCATTACCATCACATCTTTGCCAACTTCCTCTCTCTTCCTCTCTCCTTCCATAGTCTTGTCTTTTCTTTCCAGTCGATCTCTTCACCCATAATGGCTACGCTTTGTCATTCGTTGGTGACAAAAAAGAGCTTCTTGTGTGGCTAACCTTCAACTCTTGAGGATTGGTGATTTAGCTTGAGTTCTAGAACTTCAATGGGGAGTTTTTCTTAATCTTAATTTCTTTATGAATTTCTTATTATTATTGTAATTCCTAGATAAGACCAAAGGTAGTTTAAGTAAGATTTTGTTGAGTTATTTGGACTCCATAATGTTGAACTAAGATTGTTTATTTTGTGATTTGATTTAGATTATTGCAATTGAATGATTCATAATTATTCATTTCCTATTAATTCATTGGGACTATACTTGCTATATGATTACTAGTTTGTGTAGTTAATTTGAGTGTCGCAATTGTGCACTCATACTTGAGGAAGCAATTGTATTAATTTAAGCTATTTCACACATAAAGTGGTTCTTTAATAATATTCCTAAGCAATAGATATGAATGCGATTGTAGGAGTAGCTATTGATTAGGAGTGTTAGACTCAATGTGATTACTTAAAGTTTTTAATTAAAACTTGATGAATGTTAACTCCCATATTATTAGTGAACTATGAAAGTCCTTAAACCGATTTCTCAAGAGATTCATTTAATTCATATTCATTTCCATTATTATTTGAAAAATACCAAAAATATTAGCTTTAGAATTTTAATGCAATTGCATTCTTCTTTTAATTATTATTTTGAAAACCCCAAAACCAATTTTCTCTTATTTTCATTGCATTTACATGATATTTAGATTACTTATGAATCAATAAAAGGCTCATCGAGAAGAAAGAACGATCCTAAGTTTGCCTATACGCAATCCTTGGTTAATTTTTTATTGTGGACCCCAAGGCTAACAATAAAAAATTCTCATCACATACTTTTGATTTTTTTGTTCATAGCTTTCCTTTTTCCAATGGGGGCTAGGGGGCTTATTTCCAGAAGCACCCCCCAACAATTGCTTCAGTAGCAATTTGATCAAACATCACCTAGAGAAAGCATCACACTCAATTAGCACTTTGAGGCAATTCTATTGTAAAAAAAAACTATCAATTATGATCCAACCTCAACCCAATCTCTTGTGTTTACATTAGAGGTAGATAATTAGAGAGACGAGCAAAAATAATATTGGAAACATGAAAACTAATTAGACAGAGACAAAGCCACACAAGATGCACAACATAAAAATGTAGCTAACACAAATAATTATAATCGTGTTTGGATGCAAACATAAACGAATCAGACAGAGACAAAGACATAAAGCGATAAAGGCATACTCAATTTGGAAGAAACGGGTAACAATAATAAGGGGAAAAGACCAAAGGCATACTCCACACACAAGCACTGATAACACAAATAATTATAAACGTGTTTGGGTGGCCCTTTTTGATATCCCAGAACACACAAACACACACAAGCACTGATAACTAATCTAAGTTTTAACAAAATAAAAATGTAAAGATATTCTATTAAATTGTTCTTATTTAGTTAACAAAAAAAGTGCTCTTGCTTATTATTACAAAATGCAGAGATATGAATATGAATATATGCAAAGATATGAATATGAATAAAATTGTCAGTATAATGTTTGGAAGAAGGGTGTTTGTCATGACCACAAACATGAACATGATGATTTCTAAAAATTACAAAAAGCATGCGTGTATGAATATGAATATATGCACCACTGTCAATATAATGTTTTCAAAGAAGTAATTATCAATCAGAGCTAAACTAAGTCAAACCTACATGCGAACAAAGCTATAGGCTAAATGGAGAAGCAAATAAATCTACAATTTAATGCCATTTAACTACTAAAAAATGACAACCGAAAGAATGGAGAAGCAAACAAAGCTAGAAGCAGAAAACTAGAGAGAGAAGCAAAAACACTACTAGAAACATAAAAACAAAGTTGAAGAACTTAAAAATGAGAAGACACAAAACATCAAAATGAAGCTAAGAAAGTGAAGCTCAGGGGGAGAGAACCGAAACTCTAAACCCTATTAGAAAACAAAGCTGACTTTGTGATTTTCCTTTCAGTGCACTCAGCAAGCACTACCTCACAGTCATACTCATCTTTCATTTTTTGTACACCTAACCCCAATCAGAAAAATTTTAAAGAAAGAGAGAGATTTTTTTTGCAGAAAACTGAGGAGACAAGTCGATGAGGCAAAAAAAATGAAACAAAGTTAACATACTAACTAAGTGAGAGATGAGCTTGAGATTTGAGGGCTCAGCAATGCAAAGGGAAGGGAGGAGTGAACAATGAAGCCACCAGCGGCCGTCAATGGTGCCAAACTTCATATCAAGATTGACATACGAGGAAGATAGAAAGGAGTCATTGTGGAGTCTAGGGTTTGCTTTCAGATTGAAGTTTTGAACTTCATATAGTGATGCCTGATGCATGATACATCTAACTGGCCAAGTAAAGTGAGAAAAGAAGGCTAGGGTTTGTTTTTCGATGGGTAAGGGCTACTTCTATCTTGTTGGGTTGGGCTTGGGCTTAGGGAAAGTTCACCAAACATCCACCCCTAATTTTGCTTGACATGTCAAAAAAAGTATTAAACGACGTCGTTTTTCCCTTAATTTCAGTTATTCAGTTATAACCGCATTAATTTTTTAGTAACCGCACCGAAAACCAAAAACCAAAATAAGCTAATTTAAAAACCGCACAGAAACCAAAAACCAAAATAACTGAAATCGAAAAAATTGAAATACGTTCGGTTTGATTCAGTTTCGGTTATCATTTGCCCACCCCTAGGCTGCACCCATAATCAAGCAAGGATTTAACTTACAAAATCAAACTCAAACCATGGCTCTATACATATATATGTTAGCTCAAGAACATGGCATCAACCTATGGCTGCAAAATATATTGCTAAAATATTTCAGAAGGACTCTATTTGAAAACAAATAATATTTGTACGACCTAGCTGATAAATTTGAAACTTGGGTACAAATAATGACTCACAAAATCTATCTTATTCTTAAAAGTAGGGCAAGCACCACAACGTCCCACATCATCCTTCAACTTTCTTTCTATTAAAATTGCGCACCTCTTATAATTTCCTGCTAATAACTCCCACAGTACTAAGTGCAAATTTTGGCCTTTTGGCTTTTGTGATTGCCACATAAAACTACCTTACCTCAGTTAATATTTTATTTTTTATTTTAGATATACCTAGTTATATTCAATGACTTTGCTAAAGCTAGTTTAAGATCAGTCGGGTGTGTTAAACCAGTTGCTGAAGTCAAAGGGAATAATTTGAGTCACGTCCACGGACGCTGCCCTTAAGAGCTATTTCGTCACCGCTGACTGACTGGAAACGGAACTCCCCAGGATGAAACAGATCCCTCCTGTAATACAGGGTAAGCAGAACAACAAAAAGAAATAGCAAAAACAGCAAGGCAACAACCAGAGCAGGAGAAGAGAGGAAGTGCAGAGGGGAGATAGAATGCTCGAAGTTCTCAGAGCTGGATACTGAACTCCTTGCCATGCATCACCTTATATAGGCCTCTAGACATATGAACGTTGGGCACATCTTTAAAAACATTAAGAGATCGGTTACTGATTTTCAGCTCACGTTTTGAACGTTAAGAAGCAACTGACGCGGACGGTCTTGAACGTTAGGAGCAAATGATAGTTCGGTTACGAAGGCAAGGATCAAAACTGTAACCATGAAACAGTAAACCAAAAGCAAGAAGTTTGATTTCCCTTTAAACCGAAATTCCATGCACCCAAATTCAAACACCTTTAAAATTGGTTTTTCTGGTAACCATAAATAAATTTTCCAAAAAATAAAATAATTTGACAAAAAGTGCCCGATCCATATTTAACTCGCGCGCAGGGGAAATCAACGGATTTCAACTGTGCTTGCCCACTGGAGGCCCATCGTTGTGCGCGTGAGCCCACTCTCCCATTAGGCCCTTTAACAAGCCCAATACTCATGGTGTCTTATATACCATTGTGTTTTCTCTTTCCCAAGCAATGTGGGACTATTTTTCTTTCTTTCACACACACACATACATATGTTCCTTTGTTCTCTTTAACACACACTTATACATATGTCCAACAGGGTGTAGCGACCCGCTCTCATAGTCAACAACAAGGTCCTCAAAGCTCTTAAATGTCCTTTATATATACTCCCTTCAGTTATAAATATAAGACCTAGTTGATTTTTGTTGAAAGATTAAGGATATTAGTTAAATTAGTTAATTGTTATAATATCACATGATGTTCCAAAAATACCCTTAATTTGTAATTTTAGATTCAACATTTCTCCTTATGTTTGTATTTATGGGAAGTAGGTGAGGAAATAGAATCTCTCCTTGTGTATATATTTGAATCTTTGTGATGTTTAATTATAGTTAAGGGAGTATTGAAAGAGATAACTTGAAAAAAAAAAGTGGTTAAATATGGGAGACAGAGTGGATAGGAGTCTTGTATTTATTGCCAAATCAATTTTTTAATTAGGTCTTATAAATAGGATTGGAAGGAGTACATATATATATTAAATACAAATGAGAAAACAAACCCATGCAAAACAAAATAGGAGTTGTTCAAAAGTGGTGACTATACACTAACAACTTACTTATGCCCACCATTATGTGGTTTACTTGTTACTATATTATTCCAATCAATAAGGCTCAAATTAATGTACGCACTACGCAATCATCATGTGACTGCTAACTCAACAATTCAAATCAAATTATTACCTCATCATCGTCCATGCATATATGGAAGACGATGGATCACTCTTCGACATTTTCTCTTGCCCTTTCTGTAAGACCGATAACAAATCTACACAACCAAACTGTTATTATTAACAAGAGAAAGAAAATTAAAACAGCCACTACTATAGAAAACATTTTTAATGTATGTTTTTTTGAGTCTTTTAACGTCCCTTTTTAAGGGAATGTATACGTGGAGATGTAGAAAGAAGAGATGCGGCATCCATAAAAAAACAGAAATGAAAATGACTTACAACGTCCCTAATTTTTATTTAGGGACGTCGTAAGGGTCACCTATGATGTCCCTTTTTTCAAAAAGGAATGTTAAAACTATCACTTTAACGTACCTTTTTTAGAGACATTAAAAGTCCCTTTGTTTTTTTTTTGAAGTCTTTCTTTGATGCCACCTACACATTTTTGGCCATATAGGCATCCATTGTGGCAGAGCTAATTAGCTTCAAGTCTAGGAACCTCCAAAGCTTTAAGAATCCTATGTAATTGCTCTTCTTGCACCTCTTATTCAAAACCTCCGCCATCTTCAACAAAGAGAAGGAACTTAGGATGAATCTGGCCGTTGTGAGGAGTAAAATGTCAACAAAAACTAAGAGAAAGAAGAGAAAATTGGAAAGAGATTTACTTTGAGACATCACTAACACGACTGTGATAGGGTTTGAGGAGGAGCACCAGGAGGAGGAGCAAAGGGGGAAGGAAGCTTTAGACGGCTACAGACTTCGAACGGCTACAAATGGTGACAGCACGCTCGGCTATGAGCAACTTTGGACGATGTAGCGGCTGAAGGTTTGTTGCACGAGACTAGGGATGAATAGCTTGAGCTTCGAACACCAAGGAAGCAACTTCGACAAGGTCCCAATTTGAGCTTTGATGAAAATGGTGACCGAAGCAAGAGGAGGGAAAGGGAGCTGCAATAAGTAATGAGTAGTGGAATTAGCTAAAATTAAAGTTTTAGAAAAACCCTTTCGCATCCCTAACTAAATACTATTAGGGAAGCAAAAAGTCATAATAAAGACTCCGGAATTACAAGAAAGCAACCACGTTATTTTTTACGTCCTTAATTGAAAAAAGGATGTTGTCTAGTGACGTAAAATCTATAATCTATAGTAATGTGCAAAAGAGGGGATGGGAGGGGAAATTAAATAAAATAAAAGATGATACAATGTAACAGGTTCCTCTTAGGCTATGTTTGGCTCAATGGAGGGGAGGGGAGGGGAGGGATTTTTATGGAGGAGAGGGGAAGGGAGGGTTTGAGAGGGATTTCATTTGACTTTGTTTGGATTGATGAAAAGAGAAGGGAGGAGAGGGATTTTAGTTTTGTAATTATTAAAATTAAATAAATATAATTATTTTTTGTTTAATATATAAATATTATTATAATTCTATATATACTATTTGAAAATAGTATGGACATATTGGTCAACATAAGGTAAAATATTAGCATTTCCCTTCAAATTCCTCCAATTTTGGAGGGGAGGAGAGGAAAAATTTTCTAAATTTTCTCTCCCCTCTTAAAAATTTTTGTTATTCAAATAAGGGGAAGAGAGCAAAATCCCCCAATTCCCCTCCCCTCCCCTCCCCGCCCCTTATACCAAACAGACCATTAGTGGCATCACAATACTCTCTGGCAAGCGCATTCACTTTGCACTGATCCATTCCCATTTGGCAAATGTCCCGTGAGAAAATACAAGAAGCGAAGCTAAGCAAGATGAATAGTCATAACTAACTCATTAGAGTGGAAGGAAGGAAGGAAGGAGGCACCTGATGAAAGAATATGTCAGCACACTGCATGCATGGATAAATGATCTGGGCTGTACTCAATTCATCTGGTTCTTTTCTACCCATGATGGGCCAGCATCTGTACCAGTACAATTATAAACAATAACTTACACAAGAGACGCCAAAACTTAAAGCATGTAAAGTTGAAGCAACTAATAAAATTTACCCCTTGATGCGATTAAGGAGTTCTATTGTCAGCTGCCTATATCCAACACTAGAGGCCAGTATTCACGAGATCGTTCATCAATCTCCTCCGATGTCAACAAAAACAGTACCTTTCTTCCCTCTAAATTCATGCCAAACTTCAATATAAGAACGCACAACCACCTTCATGATCTCCAAACTTGCTCCCATTTTCTCGTTTAGGCTTGCATGCGTATCAGCAAACAATATCTTGACTGTGCAGCCAGCAGATATGAGCTTGTTCGCACATGTATGACCTTGAGGATTCCCTGACGAATGTGCGTGCGACCAGAGGGTTCGAAGTCATCGTAGCAAACTGGCTCTGCCTTGTTTGCCAGCAAATTCAGGAGCTCTTCTTCTTTAATACACTCTTCCCCAATGCTCCGATCCTCACCATCTCATACCTCTCTTCCGACCTCAATCTGCACCGGCCTCCACAAACCAACTCAAAATAATTACATGCATTCAAATTGACTGAAACCGCCGAGTTAAGTGGTCTAGCTAATTTACTGTTCACTTGGATGAACTGGACACACACAAACAAGCCATGCCTTCTGTGGGGGCATCCTCCATTTCTACTTCTACTGCAGTGTTGGCATCAAGGCAAAATCATGTTAAATATATTAATTTTACAAACACTAAGTTGCCACAAAATATCCCACTAAAACTTATTCTAGAATGCGTCAGAGAGCTAAGATAATCGCTCATCCAATAATATAAGCAATTTAAGATATACTGTCTGTAATAGTTTACTTGTGATTCGCACAACACATTGCCAAAATATAAAAGAAGTTAACAATTTTACGGAGCTGAGTTGAACTGCAAAGAGAATAGAAGACACACAAAATTAATTCAGTTAAATAAAGAACACGAGTATCGTTTTCACAAAATTGAAAAATCATTATCTTGTATCTCCCTAAGATAGGTGTTCTGATGAGAAGCGAGACTTCCAAATCTGGACAAGAACCAGGCCCAACTTCAGGGACGGGGCTAAGCCCAATATCCACTGGTGGGACCCCACATGCAAATGTTATATACAGACGCTGCACTGGCAGCATAATTGACTTACATATAAATCATAACCTTGCTATACGCTAAAATCCTAGAAAGTGAAAGTGAAAGTGAAAGATTGACAATACAGTGGTGGGAGACAAAAGTCAAAGGACAAAGTCAAAGTGCTAAAAAAACAAACCCCACGTTCCTCCCTACTCATATTACATTCTTTCCATGATTCAAGGCCACCTAACATCAATTAATTAAAATTTAAACCCCCAAATCACACATCACACACTACACTTAAATCCAGGCTTCATATGTATCAGCTTTCAACTTTCCTTCCCAAATCCATGGCTTTTCTATTTTTATTAGGCCATATTTTATTAATTAAACGACAAGTCTGGATTATTTGTCTGCTTAGGGATTTGTGAAAACAACTTTTCTGACCCTATATATATACATATATATATATAAATATAAACACACTTTGTCCATCTGCATTCATATTTCATATACGACGGAGTGGTCCGACTGAATAGCTTAGGCAGTTTGAATTTGCGCCATTTTTGACTCACCTCACTACATGCATCAGCAAGTTTCCGGTGACTTATAAACGTGAACATCTTGCTCATAAGTAAGTAAATTTTGAGAACTTATGTAACCCGCATCAGTCATCAGTATAAGAGCCGAATCATAACCAAATTTAAGATTGCAGTTTTAATTTCGTGCCAATTGCAAGTGGATACCCTTATAATAAAGAAGAGAGTAATAAAAGGTCTTCTTACGATTAGTAAATAATCATGGCAACTTTCAGGGCAAAACGGAAAAGACAAAAAGTAAAACACCAGCTGGCCATTTTATAACAGCTTTGGTACCCTTTTTAAATTTCTTTCTAGTTTTCAAGCTTAGCTCATATATATACAAATCTCCCTAGAAAGAATATGCACATATAAAGATAGAAGGAAAGCGTACAAAGCTCACGTAAGGGATATTAAAGTCTAATGCAGCAGAGCAGCAACAAAAAATAAATAAGAGGGAGACATGTGTGTGTGTGTGTGAGAAATTAAAGGTATTTAGAGAGGTATATATGCATACCCTGGTTATTTATTTAATTTGTATCATATCATGAGACCCACGATAGATCTAAATTATGAAGAAGGCATCACCTCCTCATTTTATTAGGAAACTTTGCCCATTATTGCTTATTTTAGGAAATTCCCTCATTCATGTCTTCTCCCTCAGCTCAATCAATTAACAATATAATCATTATAAATAGAATTAAATTATGATTTATTTCATTCATAGTTATTTAATTAGCTGCTGAACTTGTCCCTCAACCTCCAAGTCCAACAAAAATAAAAAGTTCCCTTTTTATTTCTGAATTCTAGTGTCCAACCTTAAACATACAAACCCCCTAAAAACAGTACGTGTAGTGCACACGCAGACATGCATCTCCCAATAACTTTCATACAATATAATCATATAAATCCAAACTATTATGTAATTTTATGGGGGTTGCGTGCGTTACTGTGTAGATTTTGCTCAAAAGAAGAAAAGGCATATATGCATAAGACAATAATAACGTAATTATATGTGCTACAATATAATGAAGGAGGCACGTAGGTAGAATAATATATATAATTAAAGTGGGATATGGAATATACGAAGAAAGTGAATGAATCATGGAGTAGTACATAATATATAATAATATGTGAGAGTGAGAATATTTGGGATCATGGGGAAGGAAACAATGATTGAAGAGCGAGGTGTATACATTATACAAGAGTGGCCGCACCTTTGACTTCGGTGCATTATATAGTTATATATATAGAATAAAAAGCTTCAATTATTGGTTTCTTATTTGCAATTGCATGCATGAATCCATTTTCACTTTCCATTCTGCCTTTTCACACTACTACTTTTCACTTGTTTTTTTTTTTTTCAAAATCAAATCAGCTTTAATTCACAATTTCGCCGCATGCATTCTGGCCTCATCTTCAGCTTTAAATTTCCCTACAATTATATACATAGGCTTTTCCTTTACTATTCTTTTATATACATAGAAATGCATATCCTGAAAATAAAGGAGATGTTTTAGTATTTGAGCGTGCATGTGTAATACACTAATACTAATCTATTCGTTGCCTGTGTTGACACGGATGAGCATATTTTGCTTTTTATCTGCATTATTATACCGATATATAAAGTTGTGAACGTTTTGGTGGGAGACTAGCCTTCTCCGTTAGAACCTCAACCTTATTGGTTGACAATATATATTAAGTCTATGTTTTAAAACTCAATAATTTAAGAAATAAGTCACTTATTATGTAATACGAGAAAGACCTCTCTCATATACTTACTCTATATTTTACAATAAGTCATTTATTTTTTATTTTATTGAGTTTTCAAACACACCATAATTTAAAAGGTTACCTATAGGTGTAGCTTTTAGCCGTGGACAATATATTCGGAAGATAAAATCTATCATTAATTAGAAAATAATTCGTATTACTATTTCACGTACAATAATGTGATCTCCGACAACAATAAATCAATTTATATATTTGACATAGGGGGAAATTCTAATTAAAAAAAGATAGAAAGTGAGTGTGTGTTGGGAGACTCACTGTTTTTTGTATAGGCGGTTGTAATGTTGGTTAATTTGTTATTATCTGTATGTGAATATATATATATATATATATATATATGGAGTACATTATATTCATGATTCATCACCGTGACATTGGAATTTTTTTTCATTTATTTAATAAATTGAAACAAGAAGCAAAAGCAACGTCAAACCTATTACCTATATTATATATGTATGAAAATTGTAATTGTAACCTTAAAGGGGATGCATCACCTTCACCTTTGTGACCGGGCACACGCACAAATGTTAGTGGGCATCTGAATTGTTCTTTTTTGTTATTTGTTTGAATAAAAATTAAATGGGAATTTCATTTGATTGCAATGAAAGAAGTATGGAAATAAATGAAATGGTAATGGTAATAGTAAAACGAAGGGAAGGTTTGAAATTTGAAAGGGGGAATGAGGGGATTGTATGCAGAGTCAACAGAGTTTGAAAGTGGTGATTGACAAGACCCATCACGCCAATGTCAATTTAGTGGGTCCAATGCTTCTCCCCCACACTGTTCCCTCGGAAACTGCCCCTGTCCCGCAATGCATTCATGGTAAAATTTGGGTTTAAAATGGACGATAATTATTAATAATGAAAAATGATAGGAGTAATAATATTAATATTAATATTAA
This sequence comes from Acacia concinna, assembly GCA_037177275.1. Classification (NCBI taxonomy): domain Eukaryota; kingdom Viridiplantae; phylum Streptophyta; class Magnoliopsida; order Fabales; family Fabaceae; genus Acacia; species Acacia concinna. The sequence goes on along the minus strand of JBAGKO010000004.1, from coordinate 13,280,489 downwards.
GGTAGAGGTGTAAAAATATCATTTACATATCTTAAAAGTGTATGTGGCATAATTTATATTTTTTAAGTGTAAAAATATCTACTGTAATTAAATTAATGGTAACGAATATTTTGTAGGCTTCACTTTAATAATTTTTTAATAACATTTTGAGGAAACAAATGCAAAACTATCCATATATAAATCCAACAGGTGCAAAAATACTCATATGTGTATAGGGGCGTTCAAAAAATCTCGGCCCTGGTATTCCTGACCTAATCTAAAGATTTTAATCTAGGGAATTTCCTGGCCTCGACCGGAATCAGGATCACTTTTTTTGATCTCGGGCTGCATATATTGCAATTTTAAGTTTAACTATATGTTGTATAAAGATAATAATAAAGATAAACAAATTATAACAATAAACATAATTTTTAAATTGTTGATCAATTTATGTAATTATTATGATATTATTAGTTTTTAAGTGATTATTTTTAATAATAAAATATGAACAAATTATTTAATATAATTTATTAGAAAAAGAATAAAGAAAAAGAAAACAGGAGCGGGACTTCCCAATCTCAAGATACTAGGATTTTCTTGAGATGGGGATTGGGATTGGGATTAAATTTCTCGATCCTGGTCTCTATCAGGGGCCTAGACAGAGAGTAGCAAATCCCTATTTCAATCCCTTTGTTTGAACACCTTTATTTAGATATGGGTATTTTTGTACATATATGATTTATATATGGGTATTTTTGCACACATGCTTTCAAAATGTTATTAAAAATTATTAAAGGAAGGCCCACAAAATATCTGTTACATTAATTAACGGCCATGGGCATTTTTGCCCTATTTTTAAATATTCATGGATATTTTTATACCTAAGGAATGTAAATAATACTAAATGTATTTTTAAGATATATAGTGGGGTATTTTTATAATTTTACGCTTAATATTACGATTAATATGTGGCGTAGGAGGACAGGTGGAGTGGAGTGATACGGAGGAGGAGGAGGAGGGAAGAGAGTAGATAGAGAGTGCAGGAGGCGAAAGTAGCGGCGTCCTCGAAGCCGAAGCCGATCCCTTGTTTCATGTTCACTCTCGCCTTCTCCTTTTACGTTTTACCCCACATACTCAGGCTAAAATTACAACTGAGGCCCTCCCACTTAACTAACTTCTCCTTACAATATAATATATTCCTCAACAAGTCATAGAGGGGAGGGAGTGAATTTGGATCAATTATGGTCCTTCTCCTCTCCTCGATCATAATAATGATAATAATATAATTCCACCAATAACATTCATTCACGTATATGGCTAGTCATTTTTTCTTTCCTATGTCTTTCTTTAGCCTCTAACGTACATTCATTCATTCATTCCACTGTATATGTATATGTATGGTATGGTATGGATGTAGTACAAATAAATAAATAAATAAATAAAGGGATTTGGGGGTGGATGAGAAAAGAACACGAGGAAGAGGAAGAGGAAGAGTGGGGAAGTTGAATTAATGAGATTTGGAGGCTTTCATTATCCATCATTCCCTACTCTGACTCTTCTGCCCAGTCCCTCATCATTCCCTGCCCCCTGCCCCCTGCCCCATCATCATCCTCCTCCCTTCCTTTTGCCCTCTTCTCCCATCATTACTATTTACCTATAACTTATATATGGTCCCTTCCCTCCCCTCCCCCCTTTCCTTTTATTTTAATTTCGACCTCTTTCTCTTCTCTTCCTATTTCTCTAATTTAATTATTGTAATTTCTAAACAAACAAACAAACAAAACCTCTCCCTTCTCTTCCACTAAACTCTTCTTTAATTCAACCCACTCAATCATTCACATCACTAATAAGTCATATCCATCTCTCTCCATTCTCTAATTTATGATTTTCTAATGTTGGGTGATCGAGAAGCAAGTAACACAGCAGGACGTTCATACGGTAACACTACTCTGCCTCATTTATGGAATGGAATGGAATGGAATCGACACGACACGACACGACACTCTCTTATTATCAACAAGTATAGAATAGAATTAGAATTAGAATCAGAATCACACTATCATATTCTGCCTGCCATTTTTGGAATATTCCAAACACCCCATTGCCTCTGCCTCTGCCTCTGCCTGTGTCACCCACCCACAATTATATTATAATTTCGCAACAAAACAATATTCCTTCTGCCCGCCCAACTCCTCCTCCTTTCTTGGCTCACGTTCATGAATATTCATATTAGGTTCGTATGAATATAAGAATTTTACCTCCAGCTTGAACCATGATGATGAGTAATTTATTAAAAGTCATTTTAAGAAAAAAAAAATTATTTTTAAGAATTGATTTGCGTTTAGATTAGGGTAGGAAAAATAATTTATTGGAATTGAAGAAGTAACTTATATTTAAATTGAGGGTAGGAAAAGTTTAATTGTGAGTAGAAAAAATAAATTTTTTAAATAAATCACTTAAAATAACTTATAGAAATAAAGCTCCCACCCAAACACACTCGGTTATAAAAAAAATTACTTATATTTTATTTCTCTTCTATTCAAATAGTCCCTTAATATAATTTATAGAAATGAATTATTTTTTTTAAAAAAAATCCTACCAGTTTATTTTGTTCACACAAACACCCTCTTGCTTAAATTCCGATGTGAAGTTAAGTTACTTTGTTTCCTAGCCAAACAGGGTTAGAAGGAAGGAGAGGGCGTGAGAGAGGTATGAAGAATGAGAATGAAGTTGGTGTGTGAGTGTGTAATACTATTGTTACAGTAAAATTAAAAGAATGAGGAGAGAGGAGGGAGTGACATGACAGGAGAGAGCAGGAGAGAATAAATGCAAAGGAAGGAAGGAAGGAAGGGAGTAGATCAGAGAAAGTGTGAGCATCCCAAGGACGCAGCAAGCACATCTGATCATTCCTCCCCTTCCCTCACCCATCACCCATCACCCATCACCTGCTGCTTTATGCCCTTTGTCCCCCAACCCCAACGCCCTTTTTTGTCTTTTCATCTCCCTCCCTCCCTTTCTTTAGGCCTTAGGCCTGCCTTTCTTTATTAATATTTTAGCCTTCTCCAACCACACCAGTAAGTAACTCCTCCTTCATCACCCTTCACTAGTAACTAATTACTAATTACTAATTACTGCTCTTACTACCACCACCCATTCAATAATTAATTAATTAATGCTCAGAAGAAAAAGGGTGTAATGTATATGTATGTAGTCCCACATTTCTATAACTTGTAGTAGCATAGCTAGTAATAAATCACAATAAAATAAGCCCGCGCTTTGATGATTTGTCCCATTTAAAAAAATAAAAAGCAACAAAGAGTTTTGTGCTCTATATTTAATCTGTGGGGGTTGGTTGTTTGTTTGTTTGTCTTATTGAAAAAGTGAGTTATGAATAATGCATGTGTGCGTGTTTGACTTTGTAAACGACAAGAAAGGCCTTGGGAATTTGCCCCGATGTCTAGTCAATTACTCAATATACTCATCAATCTCTCCTCCGTTTTCATCCCCACACACTGTTCATTACCCCCTCCTTTTTTTTTTTCCTCTCAACTTCACACTTTGCCATTCTTATAATAATATCTGTTCACACGCATACTTACCCAGTGATTGATATTATTTTTCATTTATTTCTAACACACTTTTCATTTAGAGCAACACTGCTGTCTAAGTATTGAATTCTACTATATTTTATAGACTAACTATGTGAGGTTTATGTGTCACTTGAAATGCTAAATAAACCTGAAGAATAAAATAATATCTCAAAGGAAGAATGAATGGTAAATACGATCATAGCGTACTTTTTTTTTTTTTGGCTAACTTTGGAGTAAAAGAAAATAGTATTAAAAATGAAGGACCGAAATTTGGTAAAACAATATAATAGTATTATTATTACTACCATTATTATGTAAAAGCGGTTTTGTCAAGCAAGTGACCAGTGAGAAGAAATGTGGAGAGCGCAAGGGAGGCATAGGGCAGAAAAGAAAAGGCGGGAAAATCAGACGGTACTCTATAGGGGGATCACGATGGCAATAGGCAAAAGGCCAGAAATTTACTAAAGGTTATCCTCACTTTGTAATAATTATTTGTATCATTATATAATTTAATGCACTCATCCATTTTTATATAGGATAACAATTAGATGTTACATAAAAATTCAGTGGCAATTTTGGTTATTACTAACAAAAATTACATAAATATTTATTTGTGATTTCTCGCTTTCCCTCATTTAAAATTGAAATTCTTTAATAATTTTTTTTAGAGTTTGCTTTTGTTATTTATCATTTTTATTACATTTTATAAAAAAAATTAATAAATTAATATTTTTTTAAAAAAATCCCTCAATGCGCACCGTTCACGTGAACAGTGCACAAGTCATTCTGTTGTTGAACGATTTGTCTCAAATTTTTCTCTCTCCCCACACATTTTAACGCAAGTTGTTCTTACTTAGAATAATTTGCACAATCGTTCCTACTTTTGTGCGATTTCTAATGTGATATCTTATTAAATACTTTTTTTATTGTATTTCTTTAATAACTATTACTGTTTATATTATTTTATTAAAAAGAAGCTTGTTTTCTTGTTTTTGATGACTTGTATTGTAATTAGGGGTGTTCTGGAGCCTAGAAGCCCAGTATGCCTGTCCAAGCCCGTCTAAAAATTGCCCAGCCCAACCCAAAAATAATATGCCCAACAAAAAA
>JBAGKO010000004.1:13260821-13275713 GCA_037177275.1 Acacia concinna | reverse complement strand
CCTTGAATCTTTCGAGCTTTCCTTTCCTCCTCTGAAATTCTCTTAGCCTATTGCTTGCTGAGTTATATATATATTTCACTGTTCTGCTCACCCTGTGTCGCAGGAAGAATCTGTTTTATCCTAGGGAGTTCCGTTTCTAGTCAGCCAGCGGTGACGGAATAGCTCTTAAGAGCAGCGTCTGTGGACGTGACTCAGATTACTCTCTTTGATTTCAGCAAGTACGCCAACACATGGTAAAAAAATAATTACATAATGTGAAATATAAAAATCTTAGATAAGTTCTTGATAGCAATCTAGAATTTTTGGAATATTAAAATTTTGTGAAATTATATAAATGCTCTTAAATTTTTATAACAAAAGTATCTATATTCATAGTAAAAGTATATCAATTCACAAAAATTCATATATTAAATATATATTGCTTAAATATCTCTATTATTGGGAAAATTCAGAGGCATTTACGTAATTTCATAAAACTTCAATATTTCAAAAATTTTAGATTTCTACTCAGATTTAGAATTTTTAAATTTTACAGTATTGAATTATCTTTTTACCATTTCTATGATATTTTTTTAGGATTTTTCTAAAGAAAAATAATGTTTTCTTTGAGGAAAAAAAAAAAAGAATAGTCGAACATGATTACATAATGATTAAAATAGTGCGGGCCCAGAAAAATAAAAGATTAAATTAGGGAGCAAAAAACGGAAAGGCCGAAATGGGTGACTGAAGTTTGAGAAATGATCTGTTGCTCTAATTAATAAGAGGGAGAAAATTAAAAATTTGCTAGTATTATTGTTCTCGTCAGGCCAAATAAATTCGAACAAGAATGCATAACAATATAGCATTATGGCGATGACTAACGTAAAAAACAAAATTCCATAGAGAGATTTAGTTTATATAAGAAGATATAACTTTAAGAAAGGTCTAACCAAAATAATTTGTTTCTTTTGGCCATTCTTAGTAGTAATATTATCATTATTATTCCCTTAATTTTTTTTTTAAAATCCCTCTTGATCCTTTATTTGAAATTTTGTACTCACTGATGCGAGAGCACCGAACAAGACGTATCCATATATTCACCATCGTTTGAATCGAAGTTTGAGCTAGCAGCATGCATTTTTCCATCTTTTGATGCTTTCTAAAAACTGTGCATTCCGGACATTTAGCTCAAATCGTTCTTTCCCTTTCACATTTCGCATTTTCGCATTTTCGCTTTATGTTTTGCTCTAACGTGATTCTCCTCCAGTTTATCCTTGTGATGCTCATCACTGCCACCACGCTCCGAAGGTTGGAGAGGAAGCTACCTTAAACTTGACGCTATCTGATTCAGATGGGATTGGGCAGACATCACAAGGTCGGCAATGGCTTCTCGACGAGATTGGTTTCTTTCTTCTGCATTGCCAGCTTCTTCCTGGGTTTTCTTGTCGTCAACAGGTTAGTTCTCAGCTTCAATCTCTCTCCTCCATGAAACCGTTAAGATCTGGTACGAATGTCTTGAACTTGTGGATTCTTTGTTATTCCAGCTGGGGTTCTTAACTTCTAGTGTTATGCTGTTTCCCCAAAATCAGTTGTGTACCCCTTTGCTTAGCTTCATCATGCATATACTCGATAATGTCTATCTATATTCATGAACTGGGTCGGCTAGAAATCTGCGGAATACGAAAGAGAAAATTGTTGGAGCTTTCAATTTTAAGCTTGAGCTGAACTGGTTTCACATTCTGGTTCATTTACTTAATTCTTCAGCGTTGGTCTAGTGGGTACATTTTTTGAACTCTCATGGGCGAGAATTTGGTTAGAAAATGCATATACTAGTGTGTTTGGTCCTTCAATTTGCAGGTTTTAAGGTCATTACTATTCGATTTTCCTAGTACCTATCATTGATATTCTACTAAATCTTCTGGATCCTGCTGATACCGAAATCATATGCTTCACGAATTTCTTTGGTTCGTGATTAGCAGTACCTTGGCTTCTTATAGCCCTCACAAAGCTAGAAATTAGTTGTATTGGTCTCATTTTGAAGGACTCGAAGTAAATGTGGTTGCTGTATTATTTTTATTGCGTCCGTTGTGAATTGCGAGGTCAGAGACATAGACAAAATATTAAAAGAACCCCTAAATTGAAAGATACTGAACAACACAACAAATCTTCAACAACTCTTGTAAGGGAAGTTTACAGGAAATTTCAGCTTCAGACACATGGTAGGTATAACACTTCCAAACTCACGTGACATCATACGAGAGCAACTCAGAGAACTCAGAGTTTGTCTGATATGGGACCATGTGAACATAAATACTTCATAAAACACAATAAAGTTGCAACAGAGCGCCACCATGGCTCACGTGCATAATGACATTGACATCAAAATATGCAAGCATTAATAATTACGCCATTTAGATGCAATGCATAAATAAGCAGTGTATTACGCCATTAAATCGTGTTTCGTTGAATTTAATAAAAATCTGTTGATGAATTATCTTGGGTTTTGTGAATTTCTAGACTTGTTATCAACTGGCATCTTTGTTATGACATGATTATGATGTTTCATGATATTGAGAAACTGAATCAACAAGAGCATTATTAAGGAAAGGAGATTACATTCATCACTATTTCCAAAACCATAAGAACTTTATAATTGAATTCCCTAAAAAATTTTTTTGGGAGTTAATGTCGTCCTTGATGTTTATCTTTTGTTTGATATCTGCTCGTGTTTAAATTGGATTTCTGTTGACAAAAAAAAAAAAAACGGACTTCTGCCATTTTATGAACTTCTGAGTTCTGACGCTATTGAGTCCTAACAAATTATTTTGTAAGATGAGCCTTCAAAGCAATGGGTGAAACCTACAAACAAATCGCACTGCAAACTAGGTCCTATGTTTAAGACCGGAGGACTAATTTGTTTGATATTGAGCCATTATGCACGTCTAGCTGATGAGGTAGGCTTGGTGATGCATGATAAATGCTAATGTAATTGATCTTCTGTCTCTACTCAACGTTTGAAGTCCTTCTCCATCAAGGTTTCTGCAGTTTCTTGTTGATATATGATATGTTCGACTTCATGTACTGATTGCTAATGAGTGCTATTGCTAGATAGCTTAACACAGTTCATTTCCATGTTGTTCTACATAAGTTTAGTCCCCGCATAGAAATCTGACACAGACCTACAGTTAATTTATGTTTGCCAATCTGAATGCGCAGAAAATCTTAAACTTCGAGTATCTTGAATGTATATGCTTTTTTTAGGATGAGCTCCTCTATTCCTTAATTTCTTTATTTCAGATTGTACGTTACAGAGTTGTCCATTTGTAATTCACAGGTTCTGGGATGGTTATCACTCAGTTAAAATAGTCAAGGAGGCATCAATTAGGGAAACTTACCACTCAAGAGCTTTGCATCCCCTTGTCAACTGTAATCAGGCAAGTCAGAGATAGAACAATAATCATTCAAGTTATAGAGTTATAATAAGCACATGCTTTGCTTCTTACTATTCCAAGTGATATTACAGGAGACATCTATTCGAGGAGGGGACATCTTTTCTCAAGTTTCACAGACACGTGACGTTATCATGTAAATGTCAATAGTACATGTTGATGAATGCTGCAAAATAAACCCATATTACTGTTTATCAGTAAAATTTCATAAAATTTATGCTTGGGATATCACTTTGACAGTTCATGTTGTTAAACATAGGGAACTAGACAAAACAATGTCCTCATTAGAGGTGCAACTTGCTGCAGCCAGAGCTGCCAAAAATAAGCACAAAGAAGAGTATCCTATTTTTGCAAGTTCAGAAGGAGAGCAACTTAAGGATGAGAGGAAAATGTTCTTTGTTATGGGAATTATTACTGCTTTTAGTGGCAGAAAGCGGAGGGATTCAATAAGAAAAACATGGATGCCCCAAGGTTCACTTCTATCCTTAGAGCAAAAATATCTTATATTTGCCTGAATAACTGCTGAAGCAAAATCATATATACTATATTTTATCATTCAGGAAAGGAACTGAGCAAGCTGGAAATAGAGAAGAAAATTATAATCCGGTTTGTCATAGGTCACAGGTTGGTATACACTTACTGCATGCAGAAAACATTACTATACTTACTTTCCTGTGTCATCGTGGAGCTTTGTGATTATTTATATGGGATTACATTTTATGGTTGTCACTGGCAGTGCAACTCCAGGTGGGGTTTTAGACCGTGCTATTGATGAAGAAGATAGTATGCACAAGGATTTCCTGCGACTGGTATGCTAACCTCTGTTGACATTGTTGACCTATCATCTCATATTTGTTTGGTAGAAGATCCCCCTAATCAATGAATGGAAATATAAAAATCCTTTTACAAGTCAATTGACATCAGTTATTGTTGATTGAAATTCACTAGTAAAAAACGCAATTTCTTATTGAGCAAAATGGTTCCTGTGTTCTTGGCTTCATCCTGTTCTTGTTCTTTTGGCAGATATAGGTTAGAGGTTGATTGGTCCATTTGGTAGGTTTAAGTAAGTTTCTCATATTTGCTTCGATCTAAATAATCTGACAGAGAAAGTTATATGGTTTTGATACAGAGCCACATGGAGGGATACCATACATTATCCTCCAAATCTCAAACTTTCTTTTCAACAGCTGTTGCTAAGTGGGATGCTGACTTCTACATTAAAGTTGACGATGATGTACATGTAAATCTAGGTTAGTGCTTTTGCAATGTATGTAATTCTTTGTGATTTGAGAAGAACTTGCAAGTGTCTGTGGGTATTCTCAGGATCTTCCAACATTTTACAGGTGCGGTTGGGTCAATGTTGGCTCACCATAGGTCAAAACCGCGAGTATACATCGGTTGTATGAAGTCTGGACCTGTCCTTGCAAATAAGTAAAGCTTGCAGCATATGAACTTCGGTTATTTTTTATCACACATGCCATTTATAACAACCCTTGATCCTTTAAACTCTATGTAGAGGCGGCAAGTACCATGAACCCGAGCACTGGAAATTTGGAGAAGAGGGAAATAAGTATTTTAGACATGCAGCTGGGCAAATATATGCGATCTCCAAAGATTTGGCAACCTACATTTCAGCTAATGGGTAGGTTCATTTCTACTGGTGCTAGTAGCCTTTATTGTGTTTAATATCATTGGTTGCTCTCCTTTCCAGGCATATACTTCATAAATATGCAAATGAGGATGTCTCTCTGGGTTCATGGTTCATCGGTCTAGATGTTGAGCATATTGATGAGCGAAGCCTCTGCTGTGGGACCCCCGGTACGATACTCAGTATTCCTTTTTTATCATAAATCCTCTTCTGCTCTCTTGTCTGTACACTTACGCATCACCTTATCAAATCGCTTGTTTGAGAAATGAAATTTACCGATAAAAAATATCTTAACTTGTGTTTTACCATGGAGAATGACCTCATATATTAATTGCTTACTAAATCAGAGTCTTCAATGCCAAATTGGAGCATCATTTTCTAATTCCTTTGCTTGAACGTGAGATGTTAAGCACCGCCATCCATTAGTAATGTTATTTTAAGAAAACCCTACATACTAGAAGGATGTTACCTTTCATTGAAAAGCTATTTTTATATAGCCATAGGCTATTAAAGATATGTTGGTCCATGAAACAACATATAGTTATGTCATTTTAATTGAAGTATATGAAGAGATATGCTGCTTTAAAAGGCACCATTTCAAGGCATCACATTATATCATTGTATGTAAATACTAAATACCACTCACAATTATTTCAATCAATAGTGAACATAATTGCATTTGTCTTCAACTACATTAGAGATAAAGCTAAATTATCACTTCGTAAAAATTATTGTTGTCTTGATTGGTGGTAAGTAAGAGAAAGTTTGTGATGTTTGAATGATAGACTGTGAATGGAAAGCAGAAGCAGCAAACCCATGTGGTGCATCATTTGACTGGAGCTGTAGTGGTATCTGTAAGTCATCAGAAAGAATGGAGGAAGTACACCATCTTTGTGGAGAAGGTGATGCTGCTATCTGGCAACTCAATGCCTTTTAAATTATAATCACTCTCTTATCACTTATCAAATTATCAATGACTTGTGTCCATTTGGATGAAATATAGTTTTTTGATTTGGCCTCACCCTTTGTCCATATGGATGAAAAAAACGGAAAAAGTTGAAAAAGAATTGATTATGAGCATATAAAATTTCAGGCAAGATGATGGCTTTTTGGCCTTTCTGGTCATGAATTGTACTGGTCTGCAACAACTAGATTTCAGCCTTTTTTTTTTTTTTTTTAAAAAGAGAGAAACTTAACGGATAATATAATAGATTTATCCATTAAAAAATGGCTTGCGTAAAGGTGAAAACATTTTAGAGCTCTGTAAACAAACGACTTCCTGGATTCTGTGGTTTATATTGACTTCATTCTAGTAACCTTTTGCGGATTTAAATTTATTTATTATTAGTATTTTATCATTGGGTCCGTTTGAGGAATCCCAAACTTATATTTATGCAAGTTGAGACAAAACTCCTCTCACATACTTATCTCATAATTTATACTCAAAAGCTAATCCAAACGGATTTGAATGAACATAGAAAACACCTAAATGAAATAAAAGTAGCAAATGGCCATTAAGTTTAAAAATAAATTAAACAATTAAAAAGAATTAATTTAACCTAAGAACTTTGATTGTTTCAACCAAGGTTCTTAAACCCGGACTGGTCACTGAAATGGTCCGAGTTTAAAAGAATTAATTTATCTCATAATTTATAAAAGTTATTCTCAAAAGCTAATCCAAACGAATTCGAGTGAACATAGAAAACACCTAAATGAAATAAAAGTAGTAGATGGCCGTTAAGTTTAAAAATAAATTAAACAATTAAAAAGAATTAATTTAACCTAAGAACTTTGATTGTTTCAACTAAGGTTCTTAAACCTGGACTAGTCACTGAACCGTTTGGGGTATTGAGTCAAGGGTTAGTAGGTCAGATCGGAGTCAAATTGAGACTAAACCGGTGAGAGAGAGAAGATTTCATGGTTATTAATAAAAATTTCTTAAGAAAAGTCAAAAAAAAGATTTTATTTATTTTTTTTAAAAAAGCTCGGGTTGACCCACCAGACCAGACTGGTTTAGACACCGGGTCGCCAGTTCTTAGGCTGGACAGGTCGGTTCAATCCGATTCAGGTTCCAAAACCTAGGTTTCAACAATATGTTGTCAGTGTCGCATTAAATTGAGATTATTAAATTAAAGATTATTAGTTTATTGCCTTTGGCGGGCAATTTTAACCGTGTCCTTGCTGGGCGAATGTATCAACGATGATCGAGTCAGATATCACGCGTTGGTTCTGGTCAAATATAAATGAGAAAAAGTCAGACAACGTGAAAAATGTAAGGCACGGGAAACACTTACAAAAAGCAACCAAATAGAAAAAAGAAAAGATGTTAGGCACTGGGGCTGGCCCCATTGAATTGAAACACTACAGGGTCGGAGCCCAATGTTTGACTGGAGGAGTTTATTTATTAATGATGATGATGGTGTTCTTTTTTTTTTTTTTTTTTCAAAAAAGAACTATCATAAGTTTCTTTTTTTGCAACGATTGGTTTCTAATTGAATGATTATTATAAGTTCAGAACAAGGATCAAAATAGGATGAAGTATTTTTCTTCGTCAAAAAATAGGATGAAGTATTCGCTTATATTATAAGGTAATAACGCGAAATAGGATATAAAAGTAATACACTTCAATGGCCAAGAATTTAAAAAAAGAGAGTACAATTTAGCCTGATCAAATGAGTTGCACAAAGTTAGGAAACGTGAACTATGGAAAAAAAGCACGAGGTCGGAGCCTATTATTATATTATAATAATCCCAAATATGAGGATATCAAGACAATTAAAAAAAAAATAACTGAAAAAGAATTTTAAAATTACAAAATTCTAAATTAGGTTTGTTATTAAAAATTGATAAAGTAATGGGAATATTTCATACGTGATTCACAGCTCATTTGAAGAGAAATAGCTGATTTGGGATTTTGTAATTGTAAAATTCTTTTTTTTTTATTTTTATTTTCTCACATTATAAAGAGAACTTTTTTTATTGAGATTTTGAGACTTTAACTTATAAACGAAAGTAATTTAAGGAATTTTTATTTTGCGGTCAGTTATTTAAGGAATTGAAGCATAAATTTATTTTAAAAAAAAATTGAAGAAAGGACAAAAAGTAATTAATTAAGTAAAACAAAAAAGAGGAAGTATGAAATAACATAAAAAATAAATAAAAGGGAAGGCAAAAAATAAAAAATAAAAAGAGATATCTAACAGGGTCCACAATAATCCCACTAACGCGGCTCGCAACCTCTTATCTGATCCTCCTTATCCGTGTCACTGAACCAATTCGTGTCCTCTTCTTCATTCCAACCTCATTTCTGCTGCTGCTCCTTCTTGATCACAGCCTCGATATCTATCCTTTATTTCTCATCTCTCTTTATTTCCTCTCTCTAATTCGAGTGGAGATTGGTTCTTGGGGTCTTTCTTTTTTAATCTTCTTCCCTCCTTTCTTCTTCATCCCTTCCTTTTCCTTTCTAGCAGGTGATTTTTCTTCTTCTTCTTCTTCTTCCCCCTTCTCCTGAATCTTTTCTTAGCCCCCTCCTCCTCTCTGTGATTTTTGCCGTAGCATTGCTGTCATCTATGGCTTTGCTTTCGGCATTATTGGGAATTTTGGGGAAATCCTCAGTCGTAGATATATTGGGCGACCTCTTTATTTTTATAGCTTCACTCTGGATTGCGGTCATCGTCGGTGTTTTGGTTGGTTGGGCATGGAAACCCAAATGGGCCAATTTTGGCAGAGACATGTTAGATAGCTTGGTTTCCAATGACACCAATTCTCCATCTTCCTCCTCGATCACGAGTTTCGCCTCAATTCCAAGCTTAAATTCACTCAAGATTAAGTTGACCGGTTTCATTCCTCGGCCTTTCAATGTTGAGTTTCAGGAGGAGTCTTCTCTCTCCCAGAGCAGGTTTGCTTTCTTCTTCTTTGCAGTACACTCAATTTTAACTGCGACTATTTCATTTGATGACACCGATATTACTTATCCCTAACCGTTGAGTCCCAATTGGCCAGTTTGTCGCAGGTTGAAAAAGATAAATCTCTCTTGACAGACCAAGATTTGGAGCATATATGTAAGCTGGTTGAGGAAAGAGATGGGGGCCCTGCTTGGATTCAGATGATGGACCGTTCTACTCCGCCCATGAGCTATAAAGCTTGGCGGAGAGATCCAGAGGTAGATATTCGATTGTTTTGCTTTGCATTTTTATGGTTTCGACCTGTTCAGTTGCATAGGGTGTTTGTCAGTTGAACTCATGTATTGGTTGAATTTGCCTTTCTCAGAATGGACCACCGCAGTATCGCAGCAGTACTGTATTTGAAGATGCAACTCCTGATTTGGTTAGAGATTTTTTCTGGGATGATGAATTCCGAATGAAATGGGATGACATGCTTATACATACTACAACATTAGAAGAATGCAACGTTACAGGAACAATGGTAGTGCACTGGGTGCGCAAGGTCAGCAGACTGCTTCCTTGTATTTTTTATGGTTTGAGTTTCCTCTTGTGCATATGGCTGATATTTTGCTGTTTTGTTTGTGTTTCAGTTTCCCTTTTTTTGTAGCGATAGAGAATATGTGATTGGTCGTCGAATTTGGGAATCAGGACAATCTTACTACTGTGTAACAAAGGTATGTAAATACTTCTCAAAGTCTCACTTCTTGGAGTTTTTCTTGAAGAGGGTGTTTGGTTCAGTGAAAGGAAAAGCTTTCTTTCTTCATTGGACAAAAAAGAAAGGAGAAGAGAGATATATTATAGCCTACTACATTTTCTATTCAACGGGAATATTTTTTCTTCCATTTGGGAAATTAAGAACACTTGCAAACTAGAAAATTACTTTTCTGATACCATTTCTTGTTTTCATCTCATTACATCCTGCATGGCATACACTCCTAAGTGTTTGTGAGGCTGCTTCACTGGTTCTAGTAACTAGAAGTCTCCCATACTTACCTTCAGCGTGAGTTCAACTCTCTGTTTGAGCATGCAGAAGGAAAATAGCTCTGAAGAGAGTTTGACAATTGCTCATGTTTGGATGAATGAGCAATGCTTTAGGAATTAGGATAACAAAATCTATCATTAGTTTGTCTGAAATAAGTTGTGGAAACACTGTTTGTTTCAAAATATGAATACAAATATGATAATATCTTGCCCTCTATACAATTTCAGGAAATATGGTCATTCTGCAATTATCAATAGTATAATATAGTAGTATCTAAATACATTGCATTTGCTGCGGATGCTGTACTTTCCGTGAGAAGAATGTTTTGAAAAATTTTAGAAGTTCACAATTGTTAAAACCTTCAAATGATATATTAGAGTACTTGAGTCTTTTTTAAGTGTATTTTCTCATAAAAATGGTAAGAAATAGAACGATTATGGTATTGATGTTGCTTGGTAACCATCGATATTAATTCATGATTTTGTCTCAGTGCACCTGATAGTCTGATGTGCTCAATGATGTTAGGAGACCAAGGTGGACCAAGTTTTCAATTATGTTGGGAAAAGAACTTGCCATAGAATAATTTAGGGACAGCTTTTGGTTTTATAGGCTGTCCCGTTGTAAAATTCATTTTCATTTTGCTACAAAGAACACAGGTTTTTCTAAAGAAAATAATAAAAAATTGAGAAGAATGTTTCTTCAGGCCCTACTGAACTTGAGTTTCTAACGGTCTTGATCTGAACTTTATGGAACTATATTTTTGTTTCTCATTGCGTGAAAAGCTTGTAGATAAATTTATGTGTTTGCATAAATTCTTCCCAGATATTGTATATTTTATATATATGTTGCTAAGTTGTGACATTAACTCGGGGTGTTCCTTGTTTATTCAGGGAGTACCATATCCCTCTGTGCCTAGACACAACAAACCTAAACGAGTTGATTTATACTATTCTAGCTGGTGTATTCGTGCAGGTAAGGTGTTACGTGTATTTTTGGGTTCTATACATTGCTACTTTTTCATTAAAATAAAAAAAACTTCCAATGGTCCTAAATATAGGAGCTAGTTAAGGGGTTTGTTTTGGTTCTAAATGTCAAACCTCAATCTACTTTGTTTCATACTACCCCCTATTGATTATACATATTAAAGAGGGTTTTCCATTGAGAATGATTAAAGAAGGTATTTTAGGGAAATATATATACATTTTTTACATACAACAAACTTAACTAATTCCCTTAATATCTATAATTAGTAATCTACTTTTTTCATTTAAAACTGGAGGGGGTATTTTTTTCCTTGCTCAAATAATCAACAATGATTTTGTTAAGGTTACCAATATTTGTTTTGAAATATTACTACAAGGCGATGTTTGTTTTTCATTCTTGATTCTTGGATTAAAAGGATAATTTTCTGGAACAGAGATTTTGCTTGTGGAAGTGAATGAATATATGTTAGATACTTCAATCTCCCTTGAATCCTTGATGCATGAACCCCTACAATGTATTTTCAGAACCTAATCAGACCAATGAACCCCTAAAATCTAACTTGATTCAAGTGTTTCTTATTTTTGAATGTGACAGAACAGGGGAACAGTCTGTTTTTATCCAATTCATAGGAGGCCTTATGGTCTGGGTCTAGGATGCCAATTACAGTTTTAAAGTCTATTGTTTTCTGCTATATTGATTTTAAAATTCTATGGGGACTAATATTTGCTGCTGTTTTATATGTGGATCAGTTGAATCGAAGAAAACTGGTGAGCTGACTGCGTGTGAAGTGTTGTTGTTCCATCATGAAGATATGGGCATCCCTTGGGAAATTGCGAAGCTTGGAATTCGTCAGGGAATGTGGGGAGCTGTGAAGAAGATTGACCCCGGACTACGAATGTATCAGAAAGAGAGGGCCTCAGGCACTCCATTGTCTCGTTGTGCCTGCATGGCTAAGATCAACACCAAAGTAAGTGCAGACTATCTAAGACATCTGGAAAGCACAAGCAATAATAACAACAATAATATGCTGGAGAATGAGAATCAAGACTCTTCTGGCGAACCAGTTGGGAAGACCATACCAAAGCTTCTAGTCGTTGGGGGAGCTATCGCCCTTGCATGCACCCTCGATCGAGGTCTCTTGACCAAGGCAGTCATATTTGGAGTTGCCAGGAGGTTTGCCAATATTGGAAGAGGCTTGTGAAACTGAGAAGGACCATTCAAGACATTCTGCCAGATGAAAGGGAAACACACAGTTTATTGCCTTAAAGGAACTGCTCATTCGCATTGTTTTTTTCCCCATTAGTTTTATTTCACAAGGTCAGCTTTTAAGCGCAAGAAGGGAGCTTGTATATTGTTTTTGTTATTGAATGTGTCTCACACTTCAGGCATGAAATCAATCTTGTTTTACGCCAGACCCTTTCTTTTCTGTATATTGTTATTTGGGCATTATTTTATCAAAGAGCAGTTCAGAGTATGGTAGGCCACAGAAATTTACTAGAAGTAGATAGATTGAGACCATTCATTCAATTTAGATTGTTCTTAGAAGTATATATATATGTATTTGTATGGTATGTATGCATCTATGGTTGGTCAAGGATTATAGAGTTCAAATCTTTGACTCTAACATTCTCCATTCCACTCTTACTGCCCAAGCTAGCAGTGGTCGGTGACAAGGTTTTAAGATATTTTCTTGTTAAAACGTTGTGCCTATTTGTGTATTTTCTTGTTTATATATACCATGCATGGCAAATGCCCGTGATAGGGAAAACATCGTTGATTTTAATTTTAGAAATCACATGATGCTTGTGTTATGAACTTATGGTTACCAAGCAATATGAAGGCGACAGAATTAATCCTTCCTCTTATACAATATCATTAATTTCAAATTTCTTCTACATCTTGAGGGGGGAAATAAGTTAAAATAAAATCTCGCTAGAGGCAAATATGAGTCTTTTCATAATTTTAGGAAAAAGTGTACAATAGATGCTCTACCATTAAATATAAATGGCTATCAGATTCTCAAAGGTTGGTGCAAGCTTGATGATCATTTTTGGAAATTAACGATGTTTGTGAAGCAAACGTTCGGTTGTCACTTGTAAGAACTATTGTTATTGTAGACCATAATAAAAGCATGATTGGTCCTATTCTTCCACATATCCTTAGGTAATTTCGACCCAAAAAAAATATATCCTTGGGTAATAACCTATAATGGCTTAAAGGTGCTAGCTGATATATCTTGAACCTTGCTATGTTACTTAATATAATACACAGTTAACTAATTTTAAGAGATCAAATATGAAATATTAAAAATATTAAATAAATTACTTTAAAGTATTATATTTATTATTATTTTTTCCAAACTAATTTTTTGAGTTATAAACTAATATACTTTATACTCTAAGGAGGACAAGTATTTCAAAACAAACTTTTATCAAAGATTTTAGAGAGATATCATATAACATATATTCCTTCTGATACCAAATATAAAACCCAATTGACATTTTTTAAAGAGATTAATAAAAGTAAATATATTATTTAATCATATTGTATATAGTGTATCATTGTATTATATACTCCATCAGGTCTTAATTATAAAGGCATGTTGACTTTTTTAGAGAATATTAAAAAAATCTAAAGCTAATTACATTACCTAATCATATCATATATTATGTTTTATCACATTATATATTAGTTCATAAGTCAAACAATATAATTTAAAGAAAAACAATAAATTTTAATGTCTTAAATAATGTAATTAGCTTTCTTAGGATTCTCCAAAAAAGTCAATAAGCCCTTATAATTAGAATTGGAAGGAGTATAAGTTTATAAGTTAAAGTTTGAAGGAAAAAATAAATTTATACCAATTTAAAGTAATTTATTTACTTTTTTTAAGATATTTGTTTTTTGTTAATAGAAAGAGTAAAAACACTCAGATTTTAATCATGAGTCAACAAAATCAACTACACGATGGCTGTCGGCCGTCACCAACTGCTCAACTGATTTTGATCAAGAATATAACATAATTAGATCAATAGACATATTCCAAACATCTCTTGCCAACTGGTCTGCAACAGAATTTGCTTCCCGACCACACAACATGAAATCAACTTCCTATGGTCTACACACCATAGACTGAATCTCTATAAGAAACTCATAATTTGGATGTTCATCCAGTATTGATATTTGCAACACTTCAAATAGCTCATTACAGTCGCATTCCAGAACCACTTTGTCATACCCATTGTCAAACGCTAACTTCAAAGCCTATAAACAACCAAATGCCTCCGTTGTAAGCACTAAATCAGGACTAACATGATGTATAAAACTAAGAATGAACTTGCTAGTATGGTCATGAATCACACCACTACAAGTGCACATGCCTCATATATTATTCTGAGAGCCATCCACATTCATTTTAACAAATCCTTGTGGCAGTGGTAACCAAAAGTCCCTTGACTTACCCCTATCTACTTGTTGTAAACGAATCACATTACCTCATGATAGACAAGTAACAGATCTAGCTACAATCTCCCTACAACTCCAAACATGATGATTAAAAATTTGATCATTCATAGCTAATCAAATGTGACGGCATACCATTTCAAACTAGTACCAAAATTCATAACTAGACGCTATAAACTTGTGATTCAAACACCACAACAACCAATCACAGTGATTTGAACTAGCAAAGAATGCCTCCCCCTTATCTGGTGGAACTAATTCCTGCCATAGCTCACGTACTGACAGACAGTCATAGAGAACATATAGTATTGTTTCTTGGCAAGTTAAACGTCGGTTACACATACCTAAAGGATGAAAACCACGGCGCAATCTAGCCAAATTTGTTAACAATCTACCTCTCATACATTGCCACATGAATAATCTATACCTTTGTGGAATCCGTAA
>JBAGKO010000004.1:13241705-13257652 GCA_037177275.1 Acacia concinna | reverse complement strand
TCATATTCATATTAATTAATAGAAGCCAAAATATAACATTTTCCCTCCAAATTCCCCCAATTTTAGAGGGGAGGGTTGGGAGGGGAAAGGAGGAAAAATCTTAAAAATTTTTCCCCCCCTAAAATTTTTTATTATCCAAACAAAGGGGGGAACAAAATCCCTCAAATTCCCTCCCCTCCCCTCGTACTAAACACATCCTTAAAATTAGTCATGGCTCTGTGCGTACCAAATTGCAGCTTGCAATGAATTGTATCATTTTCGTTGTTATTATTATTTTGGCTGTTTATGCCATCATAATTCAGACTTCATAGGCAACATCTTCAACCTAATCAAATTCAATATTAGAAATCAGTTGGTCGGTATATTTAACATGATACTCCTTTAGTTCAATATATAAAAAAGAGAGATGAAGATTTCTTTAGTCCTATTTATAAAGCACCTCATTAAAATTTTAATGTGAATGCACAATTTTACTATTAACTTATTATTGTATTGATTTTATTTTCATTTAGTATTATATATATTAAATAATAGTAGGGTTAGAAAATTGTTGAATTCTATAATAGAATTAATGAGATTTAAAGTTTTCTTTGATCTATATGAAAAATGTTAGAAGTGTTCTATATATATAGGATTAAAGGAGTACTATTTTTTTTTTTTTTTGCCAACAACAAAGTACAGTATTATGCTTCTTCACTCGTATCCAAACTTGTGTAATAATTGCCAACAAGTTTGGTGGCCAAAACAGAGATTGGGAACACCTCCTCATTATCAAGTTTCAAGGATAACGTATGGGAAAAAAAAAGAAGAAAAAAGATGAGCAAGTTACACGCATACAAAACTAAAAGAAAATATATGATGAAGCAAATATCCAGTGACTAACAAGGATAAAGACAGTGAGACAATACAGGGAGCTGTGGGCAAAATCATTTCTGGCAGAAAGCAAAGGAAGGGAGTTGAGGGTAAGAGTCTAAGGCTAGAAAGGGCCTACTGTGGAACCATGAGCATTGATAAGATAAGATAAATATTATGGGGGTAAATTAGTCCCATTATTTAGCTCCCCTCTAGAAGAACTTCAATTCAGAGATGACCAAAATGAGGGGAGGGGTTTATTTTTTTCTTCCCTCCAACCAAACAGACCCTTAGTCAGCCACAGTGCGTACTAAATTGCAGCTTGCAATGAATTGTATTATTTTGTTTTGTATCATTTTCATTGTTATTATTATCGGGCTGATTTGGCCGAAAAAAGAAAAAGTATTATCTGGCTGAATCTTGGCTGTCTATGCCATGACTTCATAGTATGGGACAGACATAGCAGGTGTTCTTAGTGTCCATTTCTTAGGATTAGGATATCATAGGAAGTGGGCCCCCCACCCTTCACTTCACCTCACTCTCACCGTCTGTTCCAGGGACCCCACACTCCTCACTTCGCCGCACTCTCACCGTCCGCTCATGAGGCACCGGGCCCCACAATTTGTCGTTTTGTCTCTAAATTTTTTCCATTTAATTTTTCTCCTTTATTGGGCAGAGGGAAACGTCATTAGTCAAGTTGTGGTTGTTGATTGTAAGATTTATTCAAATCAAAGCATGATTTTCTTATTGAACATAATTAAAGAGATCAGGTTTTTTTAGGAGTGTGAATTGTCTCGTTAGTATGCAAATTGTTGGGATTGTATCCTCTATTTGACACTTGCCATCCTTAACCACTTAATTGTCTAAATCTACAGTATTTTAAGTAGTTTTGGAGTAAAATATGGGGTGGTTTTATTTTTTATTTTTTTGAAAAATAACATTAGTATTCTTAAGTATCTACTATTATAAAATAATTTTTTGTGCAATCTGTGACAAAATATTTTTTAGTAGTTCTTTTTAATTTGGAAGTTGCACCTGAAGTATTTTTTCTATAATATTGGGTTTTTTAAATTAACTTTTCATTTATACATATTGCATAATAGTGAAAAATACTTTATAGTGTAGCTTGTTAGATACTGGGTACTATTAAAAAAATTATTTTGTCGCAGATTATACAAAAAATTATTTTATGAACTGGGCACTACTAAAAAAAATACTCCCTCCGTCCTAAAATATAAGAGACGTTTAACCGAATCTCATGGTTCGAAGTGGCAGTTAAGAACAATAAGTATATCAAAATTATTAATCTTTTTACTAAAATACCCTTATTAATGATGATATATGGAATAAAAGAGAATATCTTTATTAAAGTCCACCACTTCCTCTCCCCCTACCCTTCTCTTCTCTCCTCAAGAATGATAATTTTTATGGTCAATACAAATATTAATACATTGATATTAAATAAGGGCAAAACTAGAAAAAAAAATTAAAGTACAAGATATTCTTCATATATCTCTTATATTTTGAGACGGAGCAAGGGTGACGGTTGTCTTTTATATTTTAGAACGGAGGGAGTACTTGAGAGCATTGAACATCATCATCATCATCATTATTATTATTATTATTATTATCATTATCATTAGGAAAAGGGTTAAACCATCCTCACACTTTATAGCCAAAATTGCCTAAAAACTAGGGAAAATCCTAAAACAAGACTAGAGAAATGGATAAAGGACGGATCAGAGCTGTGAAATGCGAAAATCTTGGATTAGACCTTTTTGTACATTTTCTTAAAATTATGAAAATGTCACTGAATTTTAACAACACGAAGCTCTTAATTCACAATAAAAGTATCTCAATTAACAATACCATCACAATAACACAGCGTAAATATGTAGTACCTAAATACTTCTAATGTTGTTAATTGAAATAATCTTGTGAATTAAAAGCCTCTTATTGTTAAAATTCAGTAGTATTTTTATAATTTAAGAGGAAAAAATATAAAAAGATATGATATGAGATTTCCATATTTCGTAGCTCTAATCCATCTTTTATTTATTTCCCTTATCTTTTTTTTAAATTTTCCCTAAAAACTCTATTTTGAAATCATGAAGGGGTTAAAGATGGGAAGCGGCCTCCCAAATTGTTGAACACCACGATCCTACCCCCCACGTGAGCAGAACTAGAAACTCGAATTCTAGAAGGAAAAAAGAGATCTTTATTGCTTTTTAGCATATTCCCATGAATTACAATTATGATAGTCTTAATTGTGAGATACTAGAAAAATACTTAAAAAAGAGAAATATGTTCGAGGTGCCTACCATAAAACAACTCAGGACGGACACGTGTCGAACTATTGGGCACTACAAATGGACGATCCTTGTTGAGGTTAGAGTGTAAGTGAGTGGGAGTGAGAGATAAACACGTTGGTTGAGGCCATCCTTCTTTCACTGAGCTCCCATTTCCACACTTGCCTGAATCAACAATCAGCACAGCTACATTACCTTCCAGGTCTTATACCATTTTCTTTACTAATCTAAGATTCTGGGGTTCGTTTCATGTTAATTGAATCACAAATTTTAAATCCCTTTCACTTCATTATGTACAAAGATCAAACCTTTGTCACTTGTTACACTGATCACTCTCGCGCATCTCAGGCTCAATGTACTGTTATAGTGCTTCAGTTTTTCATTCTAACCATTATATTCCCCTTCAGTCCCCTGTTCTGCTAAAGAATGCATCATTTGTTAATTTTTGTTTTGTTCTTTTTTTGGCAGAAGGCTTCCTGATCCACATTCGGGGTATCATCCATGGCGACATTCACTGGATCCTCCTTTTTAGTATCCAGAAGCCCCTACCTAGGAAGCCAGAAAACAGATAACAAAGCAAATTCATGTCTGGTTGGTGCCTATAACCTGACTGTGACCCATGATGGGTTGAGATCTCTGAACATGCTTAAGGTTCGGACCCATGCAACCAAACCTAATGCAAGAATTAACAAAACTGAATCTGGGAAGGATCAAGAGCAACAGCATCTTGTTGGGAACATTGTATGTGGTCTTGGCATGAATTTTGTGTTTGTGTCAGCTGAGGTTGGACCCTGGAGCAAAACTGGTGGTCTTGGTGATGTTGTTGGAGGACTTCCACCAGCTTTGGCCGTGAGTGAATAAATTCTCCCTTCAGCTTTTTCAATCTCTCTCTCTCTCTATTTCATTCTGTTTTGTTTCACTTTGATTATTATTTTATGCATATTCTTATGATCAAGCTTTATGCAAATGAAAACAGGCAAGAGGACACCGTGTTATGACTGTGTCACCACGTTTTGACCAGTACAAAGACGCATGGGACACAAGTGTCTTAGTTGAGGTAACTCTTTAGGCCTTTCTGGTGATTTCTTACTTGTAAGATTCATTTTAAGGTGTATTCTTGTTCATGATTTAACTTACACACACTCTTCTTTCAGATCAAGGTTGGAGATAAATATGAGACTGTCCGATTTTTCCACTGCTACAAGAGAGGTGTGGACCGTGTGTTCGTGGATCATCCTATGTTCTTGCAGAAGGTTATATGAGCTATTTTTTGTCATCAGCCCTTTTTTCATGATGCAAAGATTTGTGGGTTTCTAGACTGTTATGCTTTGAACATTTAAATGGATGTTGCTCTCATTTCAAATTTGAAAGGTTTGGGGCATAACTGGGTCTAAGCTCTATGGGCCCAGGACTGGACTGGATTATAAGGATAACCAGCTGAGATTCAGCTTGTTGTGCCAGGTACATAACCCCCTTTTTTTTTTTTTTTGAAAAAACCTACTTTCTTAATATTTTTTTACAGATTTCGAGGTAAATATGTTAGAAGAGTTTTGTTTCAACTAGAAAAGTGAAAACAAACACCCGCATAGTTAACAAGTGCCAAAAATTCAACCAGCTTATATTTCATTTGGTCATTATTTTTCCTAACACATTATGTTTTGATTTATTCCCCAAATTATGATCTGATGCTTGCATTGCACCTGCATAATTGCACTGGTTTCAATCTACTCTGAGTTGTGTGCCGTCTCTATGATTCAAATGTAATAATGTGTTTGACTAACCTAGTAATGATGTAAACTCAAGTTATTCTGTGCAACTGTTAGAGTTTAATATTGCTGCAAAAAAAAGAAAAAGAAAAAAAAGAATGGCGTTATCCCAATTGAATGAATTGATTAGCAATGTTGCCACTCGGATCATCTCTTGTTGGTGTGACAACAGAGAGAAAGAGAAGGGATACCTTCCTACTCCTTCTTTTAGTGTTTAATCCCACTACAGTTTCTATTTTTTGCAAGGGTCGATCACTCAATTTTGGGTTGACAATTTTATCAAATTGATTACAGAGTACATTCATAAAATAGACCTCTCTATGTTGAGAAAAGAATGCAATTAAAGAGTTTCATGGTTATATTCACTCTGTCCCTACATATAAGGTCCTTTCGAACGAATTATAAGTTCTAGTAAACAATTAAAATTAGTTAAAAAATTATAAATATGTAAGAAATATAACTTTCTTTTCAAATGTCTTTATTTATGAATAAGTAAGAGGGAGAAATTATGAAAGAGAATGTATAGGGGAAAGATAATGTGAGAGAATAAAAAGAATGTATCAACATTTTAATTAATGCAATGTATGAAATTAATTGGGGGGTAAAATGGGTAAAATGCATTTAGTATTCAAATCAATTCAAATGGAACCCCTTATAAAAAGAGATAAGCCCATTAAAAAAAGGTTAATGTGCAAAAATAACCATAAACTATTGTCAAAAGTGCAAAAATAACCATAAACTATTTTTAGATGCAAATTAAAAGTGACCATAACGTTAAAAAAGTGGTGCAAAACTGTTAATTTACTATAGCAACACCTCAGAAAAAATTAATGGCGCTACAGTAAACTTAACAGTTTTGCACCACTTTTCTAACGTTATTGTCACTTTTGCACCCAAAAATAATTTATGGTTAGTTTTGCATTTCCAACAACAGTTTATGGTTATTTTTTCACCTTAACCCATTCAAAAATTATGACCATTTCTATAGGTCTAGTGCTACTATATACTTGCTTAATTGGGACTCTACATATGATTATATAAGAATATTTAATAAATTTCAGGCTGCGCTTGAGGCACCCAGGGTTCTGAACCTAAACAGCAGTAAATACTTCTCAGGACCATATGGTTTGTATTTCTTGTTGATTCCTTGAGACCTTAATAACTTTGATTTATGAAAAATTACTGAAAGAAGTTTACAAGCTTTTCCTATCTTCCTGCAGGAGAAGATGTAATCTTCATTGCGAACGATTGGCACACTGCTCTTATTCCATGCTACTTGAAATCAATGTACAAGTCAAGGGGCATTTACACAAATGCAAAGGTAAGGTTCCGTTGTTCTCAGGGAATCATATATATATATATATATATATATATATTTGGATGTTATTTTCCTCACTTCTCTACGATCTAACTTTTCTTGCTTAATCTTGGTAGGTTGTCTTCTGTATTCATAACATAGCTTACCAGGGTAGACATCCCTTTGCTGACTTTGGTCTTCTCAATTTACCCAATGAATTCAAGAGCTCCTTTGACTTTTTTGACGGGTATGATACCTTCAACTTCTCAATACATTCATTATTAGAATATGGGTCTTATTATTGCGTTCATATAACTAGTAAACTTTTCTATCACCAAGTGTGCTGATTTCTTGTTGGGTTAATTATTTCTTTGCCAGATACAATAAACCTGTGAAGGGAAGGAAAATTAACTGGATGAAAGCTGGAATACTAGAAGCAGACAGAGTATTGACCGTGAGCCCATACTATGCTAAAGAGCTTATTTCAGGAATAGAAAAAGGTGTTGAGTTAGACAACATCATTCGTAAAACCGGCATTACCGGTGTTATTAATGGCATGGATACCCAAGAATGGAATCCACGAACTGACAAGTACACCGGTTTGAAATACGACTCAACAACTGTGAGTTCCTCTGATATTTTTGTATTAACAATTAACATGGGCAGAGGAAATCAATGCTCATCATAATTGTCATGTTTAGGTCATGAAAGCAAAAGCTTTGTTGAAGGAAGCCCTTCAAGCAGAAGTAGGCTTGCCTGTTGATAGGAACATCCCTTTGATAGGGTTCATTGGTAGGCTTGAAGAGCAGAAAGGTTCAGATATTCTATCAGCTGCCATTCCCAAGTTCATCAACAAGAATGTTCAAATCATAGTTCTTGTAAGTGATCACGTAGAGAAATTAATATTCATCCATAGTACTGATACCACCACCTTTATGCTCATGATCAATGCCTCTTTTTTAGGGAACTGGGAAGAAGGCCATGGAGGCAGAAGTTGGGCAACTAGAGGTAAAGTACCCTGACAAGGCAAGGGGAGTGGCAAAATTCAATATTGCCCTAGCTCACAAGATTATTGCTGGTGCTGATTTTATCATTATTCCAAGTAGATTTGAGCCATGCGGTCTCATTCAGTTGCACTCTATGCCATATGGAACGGTAGGGCTGTTTTGTCTTTGTCCTAATCATAATAATCATCTTTTTTCAGTCTGTTCCATGTTTAAAACTATGCACTGATTTTTGCTGCATCACAAAAGGTGCCCATTGTTTCCTCAACTGGTGGACTTGTTGACACTGTAAAAGAAGGATATACTGGATTCCACATGGGACCATTCAACGTAGACGTAAGTGAAACAAAATTCTCTCGTCTCTTGTTGATGATGATGATGAGGTGAAAGTAATGGACTGCTATTAACCCTTGAGTGGTCTACAGTGTGATGCAGTTGATCCGTCTGATGTGGACAGGGTAGCATCTACAGTCTCAAGAGCCCTCATGGCCTATGAAACACCTGCCATGAAGGAGATGATCCAAAACTGTATGGCTCAAGACTTTTCATGGAAGGTCAGTGTTATGATCAAATCACAGAACCAATTAGGAACATGAGTTACTTTTCATCTGAAGTTCTAACCTTTTGAAATGTCTGATACAGAAACCTGCCCAGGAATGGGAAAATGTGCTGTTGAGCCTGAAAGCTGCTGGCAGTGAACCTGGAATTGATGGCGATGAGATTGCTCCACTTGCCAAGGAAAACGTTGCCACTCCTTGAGCCGCACCTTTTGTCTTTTTGTTTTTTTTTTTTACCATTTTGAGGTGTAATTAATATATAGCCATAATAAGCCATCCATTGCACGCTTGTCCTACTTCATAAGTTGATCAAGCAGTAATGGTGAAGGATCGGAGTGGGCAGTAAGGTTTGCTGTTTTTTTTTTTTTTTCCTAAGCAAAGGGTAAAGCTATTACTAACGTGTGTTTTCTTAAGAGTTGTAAGGTCTTTTGGAAGTGCATTAAGTAAAAAGACCGGTGTGTTCTGTTCTAAATTTCGCACTTGATCCCCGCAAGTGGTTTTAACTTTTGACACCAATCCAAAAACAGGGGAGCACAGCAAACAACTAAAGAATTCCAATGCTAAGCTAATCAAATCCAACGTATAAATTAAAGCCTCCTAGTAATAATAAGCAGCTAGGTACATGGAATCATCAATTGACGACGAATCTAAGAAATTCATGGGTACATAACAATGAAGCTTTTTATATTGAGAACAGCTATAGATTCATCCACAAAAGAAAAAGAAAAAAAGAAGCTGCCATGGAGGGCTTGAGGCTAGCTGTAAGAGATGGACCAGAGCAACACTATTCTTTCAAATTACTCAAAGTGATTATAGTAAAATAATACTGATGATACATGGACTCCAGTAACAAGTTTCTTAATTGTAAAGGAGCATTAAATAATGTGATAGCCCAAAACTAGTTGTACCCAATCGAAAAGGGGAAAAAATGAGAGAGAGAGACAGAGACAGAGAAAGAGAAGAAAGCGTAACCAGGCGGTTTGGTTTGAGAAATGACGGTCATGTGAAAATGGAGGGGAACAATTGATTGGGTCCCACTTGTGCAGAGTCGAATCCACCATTATTCCAACTATGATTCACGGTCGTCATCATCAACGCCGTCCATCACAAATCAACGTTAACATGATCGGAATCCTAAACTCCAAGTTTCCTCCTAACGGCCGCCTTTTAAAAGCGTAAAAATATCCGATCAGGGAGCACTAAAAACTATAACATGAGACTAAGGAATTTATTCTCGTTAAATTTCTTCTTTCCTCGAAACAGAGTCATATTATATTGGCAGCCTAGCTGGTGCCTTCCCTTCATCCTCTTTATTTTTTTTATAACAGTGCCTTCCCTTCATCCTCTAATTCTGTACAATTTAATTAATGTTTATTCTCATTCCATTAATATTTCACATTCTCTAGTTTTAGTTATAACTTGCAACTACTCTTCTCTATCCATCAAGCTGTGTGTGTGTGAGTGGTCTAAGACAGAGACAGAGACAGAGACATCGGTAACAGAATTACTCTCTGGTCTCTCTCTCTCACTCACGTTAGTCATCAGTACATTTAAAGTTGTTCATGACCATTCTGAATTGAAGAGATTAAGAAGATTTATCTGCCAATTCCCGTATTTACCGTTCTTTGCCCTTTTGTTTCCCATTTATAGTATTCATTCAAGTCATTGTGGTCTAACCACAAAATAAAGATCCATGGAGTTTGCTAGATTCTGCGGCAGCTCTTGTTGGATGGTAGTAATTTTGATCCCAGGTAATGTGAATGAAGAAGATAAGCAAAATGCTCTGTTTTGATGTGTTTATGTGGAAAGGTTGAGCTCATTGTTTTTTCTTTTCTTTTGGTGTGTAGGATTTGTGCTTGCCGGATTGGAAATGGTGGCCGCAATTGGGATTAACTATGGACAAATAGGAAACAATCTACCTTCGCCGGGCGAGGTGGTGCCGCTGATAAAGTCGATCGGCGGCACCAAGGTGAAGCTTTACGATGCAGATCCGCGTGTGCTTCGTGCATTTGCTAATACCGGAGTTGAATTCATGGTAGGGCTGGGAAACGAGTACATGGCGAAGATGCAAGATCCGAAGCAAGCTCAAGCCTGGATTAAATCAAACGTGCAACCATACTTACCGGACACTAAGATCACCTCCATCTTCGTCGGAAATGAGATCTTAACCTTCAACGATACTTCTCTCACCGACAACCTGCTTCCGGCGATGCAGAGTGTTCACACGGCGCTCGTCAATCTCGGACTTGACAAGCAGATATCTGTGACCACCACACACTCTCTCGCAGTCCTGGAAACTTCTTATCCACCCTCCGCCGGAGCATTTCGTTCCGATCTGACTTCTTGCCTTACTCCAATCTTGAACTTCCACGCCAAAACTGGATCTCCTTTTCTCATAAATGCATACCCTTACTTCGCCTACAAGGCCAATCCCAAGCAAGTGTCTCTCGATTTTGTCTTATTTCAGCCCAACCAAGGGGTTGTGGATCCTTCATCGAATTTGCACTACGATAACATGTTGTTTGCTCAGATTGATGCTGTTTACTCAGCTTTGGGTTCTTTAGGTTACGGCAAGCTGCCAGTTCATATTTCAGAAACTGGTTGGCCTTCCAAAGGAGACGGAGACGAAGCCGGCGCTACCCCTGAGAATGCCAAGAAATACAATGGCAATCTGATTAGACTCATTGCTCATAATCAGAAGAAGGGAACGCCGATGAAGCCTAACAACGATTTGAATATTTACGTCTTTGCTCTGTTCAATGAGAACATGAAGCCCGGCCCGACTTCTGAGAGGAATTATGGTCTTTTTAATCCGGATGGCACTCCGGCGTACTCCCTCGGCTTATCCGGCAGCGACGTCGCTACCAACACTTCATCCTCCTCCTCCTCCTCCTCTTCTCCCACCGGATCCACCACCATTACCTCCCCTTATTCCGGCACGCCGCCGTTGCCTACCACTTCCTCCACCGGTTACATGTCAATTTCCTCCGCTCAGGTTAGTTCAGTCGCTTACATTTTTTTCCCATTATTTAATTTTCAAAGCGGGAAAAAAGAAAGACAGGATTCGATTCCTTTCCTTTTCTTCCGCATACTTTTCCTCAAGCCTCTGTAGCACATGGCATTACTAGCTACGTGTCCTGTCCAAGTGGTCCTTCCTACAAAATATATGCCTGTCCTGATTTGAATTAGATATGGAATCAATTATCGATAAGATTTGGTAAACTAATAATAACCACCCACCAGCCAGTAGCCACCACCCCCATGTGGTTGAAGTTTGAGATCAAAATGAGCCACAACTTGCCGTTGTTGCAAGTATTATTTCTGATCTTTACAATTGATCATGTTTAATTTGTTTCAGGAGAGTTACCATTTGTTTTGGCCTGTAAGCTTTTTGCTGCCATGGGCGCTGAAGCTGCTGTTGATCTTTTTCGAGTTGTGAACATTCTTTTCCATTGATTTGACTATCCAGCTGTCAGAATCTGGGTATAAAAAGAAACTAGGGCTGCGTTGGCGGTGGAAAAAGGAAGAAGACAGAATAAAGTGATGACTAGGAAGAATAGTAATACACAGAGAGAGAGGGGCTGCACTGTTACTGTTATTGTTTCCTTTGCTTGTACGCTAGTTCTACTCTTAGAATCTGTCAAGTCCGGGTAACAAGGCGCTCCTCACTCGTCGCCATAGGATTCGTCATCGTCCACTTGGGATTTGCCATCATGGACTTGTGCATCATAATTTGGGACTCTTGGCACGCACTTGCACTTTTCCTTTGCACTTATATCTTGCCACGAGTCCGGCTCTTAATAATAAATGATGTTGTACTCGCTTTATTTCTTTAAGAGTTTTCTTTTTCTATCAAGGGGAGGACGTCTAGTAGGAGTTTTTTTTTTTTAAAATTTCTTTTTGTAATATTAAATTAATTTAATGTAGGGGTATTCAACTGATGAATCGATTTGTTTTTTTGAAAAAAAAAAATCCGACTGAGTTGAGGAAAGGATATCTGGAATATTTCAGTTGCCTACGCAATTTAATTATGTTTGAGCAATACTTTAGAATGACGCGACTAAACGTTAAAAAGGTAGAACACAATTAACTAAGTAATTGACAGCTAATATCAGACTTTATTTATTTATTTTTTGCCTGCAAATCATAACTTTCATTTCTCCATTAACGGTACATAATACAAATTTACAACTGCTCATAAATGGTATCATCAAGTATTAATTACAACATCATAAAAGTCTTGTAATAATAATGACATTAGATCTAGTGGAGGCCTGTTAAGCCAGCTAGTTGGGCACGAGGGCACAACCCCTTCGCTAAAGCTCTATCCAACCAGTTTGCTACCCTGTTAGCTTTTATAGGAATTTAATAAAAAACACGGTTCTTGGTTTGCTTTCTATTTTTAAGGATGTGGTCTAAAATAAGAGAGTACTTCCAACCTGGTGAGCCCCACTCCCCATTCACATATTTAATCAACATTTGATTACCTTATTCATAAATGACATTATCAAAATTGATTTATGTGAGTAAATCTGGTAACCCCTAAACAGGCATTACATTCAGCTATAAAGACTAAGTTGGATTGGATCATTTTATGCTCACCACCTACCAACTTTCCATTAGAATCCCTGACCACTAATATAATAGCAACTTTATCTGTTTGAAGACAAATTGAGTAGTTCATATTAACTTTAACAGACTTTGTAGGAGGGGCACACTACTTACCCTTAGAAGATATAGCAACACCATCGTTTGTACATTATCTGCACTCCAAACATTCCCCTACCAAAACTCCAAAAGCCACTCTTCTGCATGTTGAAATACCAAGCACGGATTTAAAGTAGTATTCTCATAACAAAAAAAAAACAGAACATTTACTCTTCTAGATTTCCCATATGATAACCACAACTAAGTTCTTTTGCCACATAGATAAATCAGATTGTAAAAACAAAAATTCCAGCCATAAAGACAAGTCAAAGGCAACATCATTTGACATAAGAAGAGATAAAGAACAGCCAAACCATACTCTCATAGCCCAATCACAAGGTAAAAACAAGTGAGTTTCATTTTCAACATCCATTTTGCAAATCAGACAAAGATTAGTTGCACAACTTCCTCGCTTCAATAAATTAGCCATCATAGAGACAGCTTGTACTAACACCTTCCAGATAAAATATTTCACTTTGTGGGAAACTTTTAATTGCCATATTTGGTTCCATAATCTCTATGAGTTTTGTGTAGATGTTTTAGGAACCTCTTCCCTATTTTCAAGAGATTTAACTTTGGCCATTTTATACCCTTCCTTCACAGTATAATATCCTCTTCATCCTCCATTCCATACCCACCTATCTTCCCTATTTGTGGGAGAAAGAATAGTTTTCAAAATAGCATTTTTCTCAAAGTCAGGCAAAAACTAAGAAATGCCCTCTAGAAACCATTGATTATTAATTTTGATATATGCTACTTTTAATTTATCAAACATAGGATTAGGGCAAGGGAAAGCAACTCTTACCCGGAATATCTACCAGCCACAGATCTTCCCATACTCTAACTTTCTGGCAATTTCCTATCCTCAGTAGAAGATTTCCTTCCAACACAAAACGTCCAGCTAAAATACTGCTCTAAATCCATGAAGCCAATCCACCCTTCTTAGCATGAAGAAAATCGGTTCGTGGGAAATATCTAGCCTTCAATATTCACACCCACAATTCATTGGGTTGTTGTAGGATTCTCCATCCTAATTTAGCCAATACAACTAGATTAAAAGCATGAAAATCTCTAAATCCCAGCCCCCCTTACGTTTCCCTTTTTCAACTTTTCTTTTGAAACCCAATATATTTTCTTTTTATCTTTAGAGCTTTTTCACTAGAATTTAGATATAATTATTTCCATTCGTATCAACACTGTTTTTGGAAATAAAAAACAAGACATAGGATACATCAAAATAGCATTTGCAACTGATTTAATTAATACCTCCCTACCCACGTCTGACAAAACATCCTTCTTCCATCCTTGAGTACGTTTCATCATCTTGTCAATTACAAAATTTAAAGCATGTACTTGGATGTGCCCCATATAGTAGGAAGACCCAAATAATTCCCTAGGACATCTGCTGCATGTATTTGAAATATTTACCCAATTTCCTCCCTTAATCTTGCTTTAGTGCACTTGTCTTAACCCACTTTGAGATTTCACTTTATGCAACCTTTTTCCGGCCATCATAAGATAAATTAGGAGAAGAAATACATCAGGACACTCCACTCATTCTTTACAAAAGCCCATTTTTAGAAGCACATTCAACAAAAAATCTCATTTGACCCTATCATAAACTTTGTTCATATCCAAGTTAATAGCTAATTTATGATCACATTTACTTCGCTTCAAGTGATGAAACACTTCATGGACGATGATAATATTATCCTGAATTAGTCTACTTGGAACAAATGCCCTCTGACTTTCCAATATGATATTTTGCAAAAGAGGTTTAAGCCAATTAGCTATTACTTTAGAAAAGATTTTATAAGAAAAGTTATATAGGCTAATAGGTCTGAAATCACTAACCCCTTTAGGATTGACCACTTTTAGTATTAAAACAAGATTAGTATTATTAATCTCATTTAAGGCAAAGACAATATTAATTTTTTTTTAATAAGATTGCATACCTGACCTCCCACAACATCCCATGATTTCTGATAGAACAATCTTGTTTAGCCATCTGGTCCTAATGCTTTAGTGGCCCCTACTTCAAAAATTGCCTGTTTAACTTCCTCATTGTCAATTTTTGTCATTAACCTTTGATTATCCTCCTTTGAAATTATTCGTTTAATAAATCCCAAGACTTCTTAAAAGTCCCTTCTCCCAGCATATGAAAATAGTTCTATTGGCCAATTGCCTCTTCATTGTCCAGCCACATCCCTGTTTCATCTTTTACTCTTTCTGTTAATAGTAGTCATATGAATATGAGATTTTTGGGCCCAGTATATCTTCTCTTGCTACCATAATTGATTAATTGTCATCTTCAAATCAGCTAATTCTCTTGTTGTGTGGGAGTCTAAGGATTACACAAGCGCCTATTAACTTTTTCCATTAACTTCTTAACCAATTTTTGCCCATTCCCCATCTCCTTTCTATTCTATTTAGACAATACTTCCGCCAGTTGCTTGATATTACTTACAAAATCTAGAAGTGTATCAACATCTATATCCCCTCGCCAATTTTTTTGTACAATATTCATTAAATCAGGGTGCAAAAGCCAGTGAGCATCAAATCGAAATATCCACAAGGCATTAACTTCATTGTACTCAAAATCAACTACTAAGGGGCAGTGATATGATCCGAAGACCTCTAAAACATGATACTTCCCTTTAAGACAGCTAGATCTCTAGTCATTATTACATACCACCCTATCCAATTTGGCTTTTATACAATCCGCACCATCCTGATTATTATACCATGTAAAATGGCATCCACTTGAGTCCAGTTCCACTATATGACAATTCTCCACAAGTTGTTGAAATCTTGCCAGTTCCCTCATTGTTTTCGGTCTCCCACCCTCTTTATCAGAGTGATACAACATATCATTGAAGTCTCCAACAACAATCTAAGGGGATCCCCTATTTGGTTTAAGAGGTTCTAGTCCCCTCTACCATCCTATCTTTTCATTTTCCACCACAGGTCCATAAACAAAAGTAATAGATCCCATATCCCTATGCTGAAAATTTACACTATTAACATGAATAAGATGTCCCATAATCAACCCTATATTTACCTGAACGTCAACCTTCCACCAAAGCAATAATCTTACAGATCTGCCAACTAGTTCAAAAGTTACTTCTCTATCATAACCAAATCTCCTTTGAAGCTTCTCAATCTTTCTAAAATTCTCAATCTTAAATGACGAATTATCAGGGTGGTTTCTAAACCTTGACAATTCCATATAAAAAAAATCATGGCTCCTGGATGGTTGGAGAAGGCCAGCCATTACCCCTTACAGTGTCTTAAAGCCCGTTTGGATGCAGTTTTTGAAAAGTCATTTTGGTGCAGAAGGGCTTTTTCCAGAATGCCTTTTGAAAAGGCCTTTTGTAGAAAAGTTGGTTTTGAAAAAATGAGAGTGTTTGGATAAATGTTACCAGAATGACTTTTTTTACAGTGAAATGACAAAA
>JBAGKO010000004.1:13202985-13241605 GCA_037177275.1 Acacia concinna | reverse complement strand
TTATATCACATCACAACCCTTACATGTAATTTAAATAAATTGGATAATAAAATTAAAATTACAACATTAATCCATATGATAAGATGATAAAATGGAAAGAGAAAGGAGAAAAGTGAAAAAATGAAGAAAGAGAAAAGTAAAAAAGTAGCTTTTTGAAAAGTTGGTTTTGAAAGAAAAAAAGTTAGTTTGGGGGTAAAAGGACTTTTATGAAAAATGAGAATGTTTGGATATATTTTTCCCAGAAGAGCTTTTTGCCCTAGAAGGGCTTTTATTTTGGTATCCAAACACCCCCTTAATCTCTGCCGCGCACTCTTGTAACTTAATTCTCCCACTAATCTTCTCATATTGCCTATTCTTTTCATTAATAGTACTCCCAACATCATCCTTCCCCTGAAGAAATTTTTGCTAGGCCCCACCTAGATTTATTAGTTTTCCACATCCCATCAGTCTTCCCAATATTAAATCTTAAAAAGCCAGAAGAAGGAGAATTAGTTACCAGCTCAGGAAGAGTTGGTGACAATTCCACTCTGACAATTCCACTCTTCCTTAATCCTCTTTCCGAGCTTCATCTGTCTCACTTTCCAGCAATGAAATTTCCAGACTTCGACGGCATTTTGTGTTTGTATAATTCCCATAATCTTCAACTCTTCTTTTAAGAGACACCGTATCAACCCTCTTGGTTAAACTTTCAATTGCCTGAACAATCTCAGCTGAAGCAATAGTTTTTGTCTCCAAACTTGCATCTTTTCTTGCCTCAGCTAATTCCACCAGAAAAGAGGTTTTTTTCCTGGCCATGGCTAACTTTTAAAAATTGGTTGGGTCCCAAATGTTTTAAAACATTAGCAACCCAAGGCCCACTACAGCCTATGTCTGCTGAATTACAAAAATACTCTCTTAACCGTGAGTGACAGCCCAAACTCTTACCTTCAGCCTTTGAATCTTGAAAGGTGCCATTTGGAGAAATGGGCTGCTTATCTGTCAAGTGCATCTCTGCCCGCCCTCCATGATGTCACTGTCACGACTCTGCAATCTCCCGAAGTTTCACCTCAGACCCATTCTCTGCCAGAACTGATGACCGTCTCTCTCCAGTCTCCACTTCCTTATGATGGTATTCGATCCTGGCCATTTGTTCTACATCGGTACCCACCGAAACCACACAGCCCCCTTTGCCGGAAATGCACACATGGAAGTAGCAAATGTACCGTCCCTTTCCTCTCCATCTCTCGTCACTCTAAAAGAGTGTGTTATTAGTAAATATATATATATATATGTATATATATAATCTCTGTTATCCTTAATATGCAACCATTATCTTAGTACTAATGTTGTTATGCGTCGTCCATAAACCATACATGTGTCTAATTGTTCTTAGGGTGAAAGTACAATATTAACAATAACATTTTGTATTATAGGAGTTTGGCACAATTAGTAAGACTTAATTGCCCCTAAAAAAAATATCGAACACATGTACAATTTGTGGGGCCCACATAATACCATTAGTGCTAAGATAATGTTGTGTTAAAAATTGCCCCCCTTCTATAAATTTCATTACATTTTAGCACATAAAAAAGCTTTATGGTGTCGGATGCCCATTTTAAAAAAGTTTATTGTTAAAAGTATGCATTTTCACTACTAAATATAGGACATAATTTTTCATATTTGTCATTTGTTTTTCTAGTTTACTCTTATTGTTGCTCTTTCAATAATATTAAAGGAGAATGAGAGAATTAAAAAAGATGATTTGAGTGTTTAAGAAAATACATGTTATATTAACTAACTTAACTAATATATTTAAATTAGATAAATATATCTTATATATTAAAGACTAAAGTGAGTACTTCAATTACTAGCTTGTTACATTTGGGGAAATATAAATTATTGCTCATATAGTCATATTTATTGACAGAGAGAGAAACTTGTTTTATTCAATTTATAAAACACATCATTAAAATTTTGATGTGAATAAATGAGTTAACCTTTCATTTATTATAATATTGATTTTGTTTTCCATTTGATATTAGAATAAATGAGTAAAAATAGTAATTATGTTTTGCATTTTGAGCATCCAACACAATTATCTTTTGTTAGATATAAAAAACATAATAAACAATTTTTAAAGTAGCTAATATGACAATTCCGTTAAAATTTATCGTTAAATCCTACTTGATGTTTAATTGTTAACTTTTACGGAATTGTCGTATTTGATACTTTAAAAACAAGCTTATAAGCTTAGACTTCCCCATGCATTGCACGAAGTGATTCAACTTATTTCATTTAACATTATTACTTTCTAAGACAAACATTACCTGTTACCTAACTTATGAAAGAATAAATGTATGGCACAACCATCTATTGTTAACTGCAAATGAAATACAACACTTTGTAATGACACTGCAACAACTGATCATATCGATATCGTTTAATCAAATAACAATACATTTTACAAATAAAACTGAATCAATGTTACACATCAAAATCATCTACTCGATTAACATTCCTAAAAATTTCTTTACACACAACATTATATGTTGTGTTCTTGCTTCTATTACCATTCAACAACAACCTTAAACCATCCACGCTTTCAACTATTGATAATGTAACATGTAATTGGTTATGTGTGAATACTGGTTTAGAAATATGCAAACCAATATGAAGAAGAGATTGCCCTTGACTTTTGTTGACAATCATATTAAATGACAGTGATTATAAACTGTCTTCGTTGCATGTGAAAAGTCTACATTCTTTAGGAATGATTTATATCTATCTTATGAATAAGGACCTTTTAATTTGAATGTAAATCATTTACTGTTAAGGTTTTAATGATAGTCTTCCCTAATTGAGTTATCTAGAGACGTGTTTCATTGCATAATCCACATGACTAATAAATATTTCTTAACAACATTATAGGGTTTTCCTTTGTTGGCTATGTCGTCCACATGTGGTGTCATAGAGGACGTAAAGATTAGTACTGATTTTGGCAGAGGTGAAATGGAATTTGGTTTTGCTGTAACCTACTGCAGAGGAAGTTTTGAGAATGAGCGAAAGGGGCTCTTAGAATGAGAGAAAGTGGGAACTACAGAGAAGAAAGTATTGCAGGATGAAAATGGGCCCAGTGTGAAGCTCTTTTTTACTATGGAAACTCTGGTGAAATAGCAGGTGATGAGCCCAATAACCAACATTTGAATATTCAATGCAAGACATGGCTTATTTGGAGCCGCATGTTCTAATTTGTTGTTGTTGTTTTTATTTAAGGAGCTTTGTTACAGTGTTTTTGTGAGGAGAGCCGTGTTTAAGTTGTTTGTGAGCTTGGCTTGAAGAGATGGGTTATATATATATATATATATATTGATTGTTTATTATCCCGTTTGCACATAATAAAGGATAATTGTGTTGGATATTCAAAATGTAAAATACAAATGTTATTTCTGTACCTTCACCCGTGATATTATATATTTTATCTTATCTATAATATAAGTCACTTCAACTAATTTATTGGAACTAGTAATTGGTGGTTAATTTATTAAATTTACCTTAAAAGAATGTTCAGTTTTACCCACTTTACATGAAATTTTGAAGACAATTAACAAATTAGTTTTAATTGCTTTGAAAGTTACTAATATTGGGGACCAAATCATTCTTCCAGAAGCGACTTACATGATAGATCACATAGAGTATATTAATTAAGTAGGGGTAAAATAAGAAAGTTGTTTTATGGTAGAATTAATCAAGTTTAAAGTTCCATGTTAAAAATATTGTAAATAAGACCAATAAAATAGTTTTTGTTTTTTGTAACACTCATTTCTCAACTTCCATTCACAAACCAAGTAATTCCTTTAGTGCATAATATAAGTCTACTTCGCATATATAAAAAAAAACAAGTGTTCTCATCACAAAAAGTGAGATCGGAATAGATCCCATGACATTACTATGTCCTATCAACAACCCAATTTTTAACCACTAAATTAAAACATACATAATCATTAAATTTGTCATAAAATTCAAATAAACATCTTTTCTCTTAAATAAAAACATACATAATCATTATATTCTCATCACTCTTTTCGTAAAACTATTCAATCTAAAATTGTCTCGGCGTCTTTCTCTTTCCCTCGATATCATGACTCAAATTTTTGGTTTGTCCGAACATACAAGTTCATATCCTTAATAAATTGTGTCTGTCCCAGGCCATCTTTGAAAACAAATCTAATCCTCTCAGATGCCGCTTATAACATCGTACATAGTACAATTTAGGTAAACCATCATATAATGTTCGGTTCCCGATCCCCCAAAACAATAACAAGGATAGGTTTAGTACAAAATATTGCTCAAACGTGGAGACTACAACATTTAGGGTATGCCAATACAGTCAAATGAAATACTAGAAATCAATCAATTAGCAATTTCATAGGTTGCCAAAATTTTTGTAACTATAAATGCTTCTATCAATTTGGGAATCGATGGTTACTCTTCTATATCCACCCTGCTGCGTCATTAGCTGGATCCTGGCCCAAAAATTACTACCCGCCATTCCTGGCGCAATGTTGTGTGGTGTCTTCAGCATCTAGGTTGACCCAGCTTACACTGAATAACCACATGAATCCCCCAAAAAACTATGCTCTGATTGGCACAAGTTCCAACATCCTGGCAAACAGGAAAACTAGGGAATAATGCCGAGTCCTCGGCCATTGCCTTCAAGAACTTGTGTGACCCTGAGATGTCTCGCCCTCTGATGGGGTTACTCTCTGATAAAATAAAACGTAAGCGGCTGAAGATTTAATTTCCGATTCAGCCACTGGGGTGACATGACTGTCATCAAAATGATACCATCGGTTTTCATCGATCAACTGTACCAAGATTGATTTAACATACGCCAGCGTTACATAAAGCATCTCAAATGGTGGTATCACACAAATTAGAATATATCAATGTCAGTCACATAATCTAGCAGGATTGAAAATCATGAGATTACTTACCTTTGCGTAGGCAGTGTAGTGCCCACCCCCTAGACCTCCATAATGGTTGCTAATTGCATAAAGGTCATACACGCAAGGCTGCCCATCGTTGCTTTTCACATATTTGGTCAAATTCAGATTGTGGATGGGAAAATTAACAAATGTGTCGAGTTTGTTTTTCAAATATCTGCTGTATGAGAATCTTTTCAAGTGAAAAACGAGTATATCTGGCAATTTCCACAAGTCTAGTTTCTTGGTAGCTTGCCTGTGCACTTTGCATCTAGGACAGTACCTGAATAAATATTTTAAGGATAGGTTAGATGAATATATTTTTCGAAATCTCGTATATATCACATGAAAGCCCAATTAATTGACATTTAGCCACTCTTACCACATGTCATCAGGGCCCAAAGGTTCTTCAGTTAAAAATGCCTCCAAGCATGAAAACAAAGAAATGGCTTCTTGCCGGGTTTTTTTGGCAGTAAACCCTGTCTTGTGAACCTCAGGCAGATCTCTGAGATAGCTGGAATCATAAAATTCATGTTCTTTATCAGTCCAGTCAAGAAAAACTCTAATGATTGGACCAGGTTTTATAGGAGAATCCTTCTCAATGCGAGTACAACTCAAAGGTCTATCTGAGGATAAAACAAGTTCGAATGACATCTCCCCACTGGAATTCCCCTCATGTTTTTGGCCATCAATTCTTTGGTAACTTGATGCACATTCCATATTGGATACATTTAATTGATCACCACCACCTGCTAAGAAACCATTTTCCTTTTCATTACAAGACTCAGAAGAATAAGCTCTTCTAAGAGGCGACAGCATTCTATCCACATAGGTCTCAATGTTAGCCCCGGATAGAGGCTCCTCTTCCAAATAAGTCACCAAGGGAGTTCCAAAGAGCTTCCTTTCTCCACCCTTGGTATTGTCCAGCGAACATCTGGTTCATGAAGCATTTAAATCAACCAATAATAAAGTAATGAAAGCATACGCTTTGCAAATGCATCAAGAACAAGTCAGTGAAATCTCTCTAACATTCAGTTCTGCAGTCAAGCTAAGGAAAAAATCCCCCTCCCCCTCTCCCCCTCTCTTCCTCATAAGCATATATTTGAGGTTAGAGTCCCATGTGAAATCCTGAGTTGCAAGTATCAACTACAATCCATACAA
The DNA here is from genome assembly GCA_037177275.1 of Acacia concinna. NCBI lineage: Eukaryota > Viridiplantae > Streptophyta > Magnoliopsida > Fabales > Fabaceae > Acacia > Acacia concinna. The sequence goes on along the minus strand of JBAGKO010000004.1, from coordinate 13,235,483 downwards.
CGGCACCAGCTAGAATCTGTTCGGCTTGAAAGATACCCAGCAACTGAGATGCTAAGCAATGCACTGTAAACATTCTAGGAAAATAATCTTCCAATAGATTGCAGTTTTAAGAAATATAATTAAGAACAGGACATGCTTGTTAATAAACGCAGGTGTCACATTTGTATGCTCATTGTATGCTCTAACAAAGAAAGGTCCAGGTGGCCTTCATCTGCCATGACCACTTGCCAGATGAACAATTACTGCTATGTTCATGAAGAGGTTATTTGGAAGAAGCATATGTTCGCATACCAGAAATCTTAACAATTTTAGAAGTTTCGAAAAATTATAAGATCAGTTCCTTTTGAGAAATCAAAATCCACTTTATCTCCCAACAACTCTATGTAACATAATAGAACCATGTACAGCTGGATAGCCACATCACATCACAGCATAACCACTTCAGTGATCAAAGTGAAGCCTCTCAGTTAATATAACCTAGATAGATATCTCCTGAAAGTTTTTGGTTTGAATCAACAATTACTTTATTACAGATGGTGAAAAACACCATTAAAAAAGGTAATAGAAATCCAGAGCTTTATGCCATTTCAAGTATGTGGATAATGTGAAACCATACACCAAAAGAGCAAGCTTACCTATCTAGATATCGATGAGTTATTTCTAGTTTTGTTTTCTGAAACCCTTTTTTCAATCGGTAGGCCACAATATGTTCATCATCCTTTATTGAAGCCAGTGGTTCCAACGGATTCTCCAGATATTTATATATCTTGTGCCCGTATACCTAAGAGCAAGGCATATGTGACATGAAACAACAAGAAGCAATGCCATATAGAACTTCAAAACTAAACATGATTTTTCAAGATGTATTTACCTCTGCAAGCAAAAGCATCTCATCACTCTTCAAGCAACATGCAGTGCCCAAAGCATGGCAAAGGTCTCTACAACAACCATGTTTTAAAACTGTCACGGTGTATGGCATTGGAAGGCCACTTCCATCACCATAGAAGACTGTCAATGTCATCGTTCTTGTAACAGTAGAAGGCAGTGGCAAAGATAAGTACATGAAGGGATCAAAAGTGATTGAGATTTTGCCACAGACAGGACAGACCAGCGTTGACTTGTACTGACCCTGAGCATTTTATTGCAAAATAACAATTATAATGAGACTCAGCGAATGTATCCTCTAGTTGTGTACTTCAAACTTTATCTGGTCAAGCTTAACAGAAAATTAAATTAAAAGGTTTATTGCCCAAATCATCATTCACAGATTTTATGGGAGGATGCAAATCACAGTGAAACCCACTAAGTAAGGACTATGAACAAAGGTACATAAAAGATAGAACTATATGATATCACAAGGACGTGGTATTTAGCCAACAAAGAAATACAAAGAAAGGTAAAGAAAAGATACTAGAGAAAATCACAAGGAAGCGATGAAGGGCATAACAAGAACAGAGATCAAAATTTAATAATTGAATGTATTTTCTATTTCCTTAAGAAAGCAGCAGCAATTTAGATGATAAATTGTCTTGATTGGTAGAAGTACTCACTTGGCATACATCAACAATTAATGAATCATTCCGAGCAATGTGATTTTTCCAACACTCATATGCAACTTCTTCATCTGGCCTACCATCTGAGTCCTTCATTTCAATATAAGGCTTTTGTTTCACGCGATTCAAATCTTCATGCAGCCCATCCAATAAAAAGGCAAGTAATTCCTAAACAAAGTAATTCATTACCCAGAGATAACAAAATTATGGCAAAATGAAATTAAAGGGCGATATTTTAAGCCAAAAGACCATAACTAAATAACACTCAAGCATTTCTATAAGAAATTTTTAAATTATTTTCAAGCCATTGACAGGATGCCCAAGAACAAGTATTGCTGCATTGAACAGATATAGGAAATAAAAAACAGACTAATCAATTAGAACACCTATCTTAATGCTGACTAAGTCCCAATAATATAGTTGCATTACACATTCAAACAATTTATTTCCCAAAGAGTTTCTCAGACTCTACAGGCACTTGGTAGTCCAGCAAACAAAAAACAGAACCAATCTATCCAGCAGTATCCATATAGCATCCCCAATAATACCTCAAGCTTTTGTAAGGAAATGTTGGCATCAAAAACCACTACAGCATCACACATGCATGAGACAATAACTGAGAACTTTTGACACAAAATAGCTAATCCTCAGTATCTTTATTATTGGGGTTCTATTCCAGCCTGGGTAATTCCTAGAAAAAGGCGAGAAAGACCAAAACCTTATGTTCACAATAATGTGATGGTCTACTAGCAAAGCCAGGGCATATAAAGCAATTGTACTTTATTTCTGAAAACAGAGTAGAGATTAAAACAGCATCTAAAAAAAAAAAACAAAAAAGACTTCTCCGATTCTCAAGGTGCACCAGATGGAAGACATTTTCTTAGAAAAAGGAAATTCAACAGAATCAAGTACATAGAAAATGTAATGAAAGGAACCTTCTGGCATATGTTTCAAGATGAGTTGCATTTATTGAATATTGGAAATTAACCAAACAAAGAGGGCACAATTTTATTCTTTGAATCTCAGGTTAATACAACGGTAGCCAGATTAAATATATTCTGATGCAATTCTTTCTTTCTCATAATCAAAATTATCAACCGATCAAAAGTTGCCAGAAGTTCTCCCAGTTCTTTTCTTCTCTATTGAGAAAACCAACCTGAGAATCATGCTGATTGTAACCACTAAATTGTGGAGCAAATCGACCCAGTCTTCCCTTGAATACACGGGGTGCAACTGCAGTTCTACCAGAGGACCATAATTTTCTCAACAATTCACCAAATGCAAGGGCTAACTCACCCTGCTCATCAGCTACATATGTTAGAATTCAGAATCTGATATTGGACCAAAACCATTTTATTCAACATTTCATGAAATCATAGGACACTGATGTGACCAAAATCAATTGGAAACAATCACCTACATGCATTCCCAAAGGATTATCTGCATTGATCTCCTCACTGTAATCTTGCAAGAAATAATTGGCAAGAGGTGGAGTATGGACGAGACATTGAAGAGCACTATTCATGAAGCATGTATTACCCAGGTTCTGCAATCCGGCCAATCCATTCCTCTCTCCTCTATAAGCATCATGTTTATGATCTATATCCATTGGTGATGAGTTTAAAGAAGTTCCTGGAGACAGATAGTTACTAGAACCGGTGGAATGACCATTTGTTGTAGTAGGTCCCCCAGCAATTGATACAGATGACCTTGAAGGTTCTAATGGTACTAAAGCTAAATCATTTCCCATTGAACCTATGCCAGAATGAGAAGACCCGTCCCTGTCAAGTGGTACTTCTAGAAGAATCTGTGAGCAAAAGAAAAATCAGGAACATTACAACTTCTATTGAATAAATTGGAAGAATTTCTACAGAAGAACCTGAACCAAAATAAAATTTTCACATCTCATTGTCTTCCCCTTCCCCTTCTTTTTTGATAATTGGAGGCATTAGTTTTTAAACATACATTCAGATTGCATAAAAATGCCCAACTCATATCATTTGCAAACATACGCAAGCAAATCATATAGCATAAACCAGATTTAGTTTCATTACCAGGTCAAAATAAATTGTAAAGAAGAGAAACATATATACAGACTACTTACATCATGATCCATCAACAAATTTGCATCCTCCAATGTTTGATCTAAGACATTCAATACTGAAACCTTTTCTTTATTGAAGTAGTCCCAAATACATGCCTGTTAATGAAGTTTAAAACCAACAAAAAAAAAAGTTTAAAAACGTAAGAGGAAGTGTAATATTCTGTAATAATAACAAGCCTTATTTCACTAAGAAAAGTTGGCTACACTAATAGTGTTGTAAGATTTTTGTAACAAATTATAAATGCATACGTATGTATATATCTGAAAAATCACTTGCTAGATGAGACAAGAAAAGGCAAGAAAGAAAGAAAATAAAAACACCTTCTGTTGCTCTACCCGTCTTAGTTTGCAGACTGTCTCATAAAGCTCACGTATGGTAGCCTGAAAAGTATCACACAAAAACAATACAAGAAACACAATGATAGTCTATTTATTCTGATAATCCACTCGTTTAGAAGAAACAGAGAAAAAAACAGATCAGATCGAAAAACTGTTAAACTAGGAAAAATTATTCAAAATCACATATCATGCAAACCATGCTCAAAATATTCTGTCAGTCAAAACTTAACTTATGCTTTACTAGCAGTGCATTAGACGATCTATAACGTAATATTTCAAATACATGTAGGAAAAATACAAGTTTCAGATAGATTTAATCACTTTACACAGTAAGTATGCTACAACGTCTGCAAAGTCCAAAGAAGCCATTTTGCTAAGAATCAGACTGAAGCTAACTATGAACAAAAGAACCTACAATAAAAACAGTTTGTACCTTTTTGCTTTTTCTTACTATTGACATGCTGTTATCTCTAGAATCTGTCACCTTTAGACAAAGCGGGTAAACCTCAACATTGTATTGCTTGTGTTCAACACCCTGTGAAATCAGCTTCCTTGGTAATGCTGGTCCACCTTTGTACCTAGACAGTTGAAGTCAAGCAGTTAATCCTAGAACTCGCGCAATTTTAATCATCTAAGAAGAAAATTTAATTAATGCCCACATAATTTGTAGAAGGAAGGCATCCTTCCTAAATCTCAACAGGCATTTTAATGGAGAGGTTTAATGTGAATTTTGAGGATTAAGAACTAACAAGGAAGCCAGAATGGATCCTCTCCAATATTGCACAAGGTGGTGTGTGCAATTAGAGAGTGTCATGGAACTTAGGTAGTAAGGGATTCTCAATTTTCACATTGGGACGTTGAGTAGTATAAGTGGGTTTGTCTTTCCCCTGAATAGCTAACTTTTAAAGATGGTTCCCCATCTGATCTAAATATACATCAATTGATTGAAGGGGGCTTCGGTAGGATAGGATGCTTAAGTCCCACATGGAGTACTATGGGATACGCTGTAGGGTATTTGATGGGTTGATTCACCCACCTCAATAGTTAGTTTTTGGGAGGGTACCCCATCCCACTTGAATACCCAATAGAAAAAGACTAAAGAAATTCCAACATCAAAAGCTGCATGGCCTCAAACCCCTAGATCTACCAGTCACCAATTATACAATGTCCTAAAATAACCATGTGACTCCTAGAAAATACAGCCAAATAAGGAAGATAAAATCATTCTTCATCTAAATATGCTATGCCCTTCTCCAGATAAAAAAAGCAGCAATCATATCAAAAGTGGAATTGTATGGATACATATAAATCCAAGCACATGCTGTGACAGCAAAGAAAAAGAATATTACCATTCAAACAATTTTTCCCAAACTTTTTGAGGAACCAAAACATAATCCAATCCCTCAACCAATGTTCTACTGATATCTGGACTACTCTCTGCACAACCATTGCTATCCAAAATAATGTTGGAGTTATCAATTGGCCCAGGTCTATCAGCAGGCTCTAGCCGAGCCTCATTGGCTTCCAGACAAGTAGAAGGCTGATCCTCAGCCAAAAACATACCAGCACTAAACCCAACATACCTCTGCCACACTGAAAACCACCTGCATTGGAAGGATAACGAAACTTAAGATTGCATATGATGTGAAAATTATGATCTTTCATGCATGGATGAAAATAAAACTGGACATTGTAAGAGAATAATACAAGCACAGTGGAAGCCTACATAAAAGCTCCCATTACTCCAGAATAACCAAGAAATAACAAAATTGATTGTGAAGCAATTTGGGGGCTGTATAAAGTCCACTTCTTCACAAAGATACATTTAACAGAGATTGAGCGTGCCATGCAAAGCCTTACAAAGCTAGCACTAAAACTAAATGCGAAGAATACATCTTGCATGGGGTTCAAAAGCGAGGGACAGACCAATAGAAGCCTTGCCCAACTAGACTGTCCGCAGTGTAAAGAAAGACATAATATGCCCTAGATTTATCTTACGTCGAGCTAGATAATAGCTCAAGAATAAGAAATATAAATAATCCGATGCCAAGATTCACGTATAGCTTCATCAAAAGTTTATTTTAAAGAAATTGGAAAAAGGAAAAAGAAAAAGGCCGGACCTATTAGATATAACATAGTATGTGTTGCCTTCTTTTAGGATGAGCTCCGATTCTTTCATCATATCTGCAATGATCCGATTTTCTTCCTCCGGTGGAAGTGGTAAGCAACTTGCCCCATTGTCCATCAGACAACCTGAATCAGCGATCGTCATAGTGGATTATCTCGAACCAAAACACGATGAAGATATCAAGTTCAAGTCCTAATCCGTATAGATCAATAGTCAAATGAGAGTTAACTGAACTCGAAATGAAAATAAGTTAAACGCATAGAACAATTAAGGATTGAAAGATGCAACATACCTTAAACTTGGCAGATTGATTAGAGAGATCGAAGAACAGGAACTAGGCTTCAAGAAAAATTAGAAATTAAATTAAAAAAACAGACCAGTATATTCGATGAACCCTAGATTGCAGGGAAGGAGTCCTGATCCGAAAAGAAGAAACGAAGAGCAGAAATCTTTTACCGTCTTTTTCAACCAACTGTTCTCTCTATTTCTGTTTGGTTACACGTGAGTCTTCTAACAACTCGTAGGCCTACTTATTTATTACGAGTATTACAAAATACAAACTACTCGTATATTACAACACTTTAGTAGTATACTCGTATTATTTTTTCATATAAAATTAATTCTCATTTATGACGAATATTATTAAATTTCACATGGTAATCGTCTCTCTTCTTTTCTTTTACAAACATGAGGTCAGGTGAGTTTAATCATATTTTTATGGTATGATTTGGTTCAAAATATATGACAATTTTAATTAAGGCCTCCCCTATCATGATTTGTTTCAATTTTTATCAAATAAATTAAGGGTTGTCTAAGTATTGAGGAAAATTTTAAAATTGAGGTCAAATATTCGAATTAAAGGAAAAGACAATGTATATTGGAATATTCCATTTATAATTTGTTTATAAAAAAAATCTTCTAATAGTTTGAAAATGGTCCTTTTTTTTTTTCGCAACAAAAATGGTCTTTCTAAGTTTTCTAATTACGTTGTAATTTTCTCACGTAGTAAAATTTTAAGAACATGATCTACTTTTGCGCTAATATAGCCGTTACATGTCTTTTCATGCTTTATGTAAATAATAAAAAAAAAAAATCTTCAAGCCTCACAGACGGGGGTTTGAATTTTTTTTTTCCTACAAATGACAGGAAAAAAAATAGACACAAAATTGAACTGTAGCAGTAAATTACGATACATCGTCTTTATTTTGTTATGTGTCTTCATGTACATATTCCTTTGGAATGCAATAGGGTTCATTGAACCAAAGATTCCATTGCAACCAAGTCAAGTGACTTTTCCTTCACGTACAGGCCTTGCTCACTTAAGACGCAATATGTAAGGAATTTCATGTCATCCAAGTATCAAAGAAGGATTTTCATGTCATCCAAGTATCTAAGAAAAATAAATCACTATATATAATAGGGAAAATTTCAAAAAAAGGCAAGTGAAATAGGGAAAAGACAATTTATTATAGTGAAATTTGAAAATCCCGAATCAGTCTGTTTTGTATTTTTTTGGGTAATTACGAAAATATCACTGAATTTTTCACAACACCAGTTTCCTAATTCACAACACGAGTATCCAAATTAACAACACCAGGTACTACGTATTTACCCTGTAAGTTGTAAATATGTAGTACCTGGTGTTGTAAATTACGAAACTCATGTTTTGAATTACGAAACTGGTATTGTGAAAAATTCAGTGGCATTTTCGTAATTACCCAAAAAAAAATACAAAACAGATTGATTTGAAATTTTCAGATTTCGCTGTACTGAATTGTCTTTTCCCTATTTTCAATATCTTTTTTTGAAATTCTCCCTAATGAGAACTTCAAAAAATTGCTCTAGTTGGAGGAATAATGCAGCAAGCAACCATTTAAAAACACAACGTTTTCAACATTGAGCTCTTTTGTATGGCTCTGTCTCTTTTCAAATGTTCAAGTACAAGAGCCTAATGGCAGCAAGGCTGAGCTCATGACCCTTTTGTGGCATATATAAGTAAAGAACTCTAATTTTAGGAGTGTTTGGTTTAACATGTTTTAAGTGATCTTATGCTTTTATATAAAAAAAATATATGAAGTGATAAGTTATATTTTATAAAGTGTAAAAGTGATTGAAAAATGTTCGTGTTGTCAATATAAGAATATCCTTAATTTTAGTGGATAAAAAGTATGTATGCGTTTTAAAATAAGATAAAGAATTGCTTATACATTTTTTTGTTCCTAAAGTAGTTTAGGTGAATGAAGAAAATATTAATTTTTAATTGGTAACACTCAACAATTAAAATCCATGAGACATTTTATATAATGTTAAGACTTAAGAAAGAAACCAAAGTATAGTAAAATCATAATAACTTGTAAATGCAATCTCATCCTGTTTACCACTTGTCCTAACATAAAGCAATTAATCTTTACAAACTTGTGAGGCTTTCGCTGCCATAATGATAATGCTTAAAATCATTTCATGTAAAAAGAGTCACAGATAGAAGAAAGTTGACTTTGGTTACTTGTTTTATATACTTTCCCTTGCAAACTTTCAGAAGTGCCTTAACTTAGAAACTACTTCAATTAGATTATCAAAAAAAAAGAAGAAGAAGAAAAGAAACTACTTCAATTAAATCAGCAACCGCAGTACAATATAATTGCCATTCCAACACAGAGCAATCATAGGTATTACCTGCGACTTTGTAGTATTCATGGGTAACTATTTGGGACAAGTAATCAACTGCGTAATCAACTTTTTGTTCTCCTTTGAACAATGGTTACGAGCACTCTGTCTCCTTTCCCTTGTCTCTTTTCTTTGGAAACACGTAATAAATAGATCAGTTCATGTAGTTAACTTTGCAAGTTAGTCCTAACACTTTACGGAGATAGAAAGGCACAGGTAAGAACTAAGAAGATTCTTTTAAGTTTCAAAGGGAATTACTAAAATAAAACTCAATTTCACATTCCTTTCTTCCAGATGAAAACAACATTCCGCGGGGGTGGAATCATTTGGCAAAGGTAAAACCATAATTCCACATCAGAATTAAGGTGAAGCTTCTATAATTTAAATTACTAATGACAATCCAGTCCTACATTCTGTCTAGCTCACTAACGGAATCCTATACCATGTTGCTTACAAATTCCACGCTCTAACAGGTTAAACTTATGAGTCGTGTATGACAAGGGCACACCATTGCCGTAGGACATATATACACTATTAATACAATCACTGACCACTCACCTACCACGGGAAAAGTAGCACAAAATAGCAGGGTTAACCCAACAAGGGCAAGGATTTCATAGTGTAAATAACTAAACATCCCTCCCCTTGCCTAAACAGCCTTTCACCTCTGTCTTTTATGAGTCGTGAAACCGATGAAGCTGGACCGCTCACAAAGTTTAAAAGAGCATGCCGGAGATGATCCTGTGGAGATATTTAACCACCCTGCAATTAGGCGCTGCCTTCCTCGTCTGAACTAGCAGAAGATTCACTTCCCACTGGGCCTGCTCTGCCACCCTGAATTTCATCCTCACTAAATTCACTCTCCTCACTAGAATTGGAGAATGGATCAACATCTTCATCAGTTAGCGAATCAGCCTTTCTTCTCCGGGCATCCTTGACCGCTATCCCTTGAAGAGCAAGACGCCTGCGCTTCCGTGCTTTACGCTTGCCTTTAGGGAACTCTTCTTTCTGCAACTCAAAATTCTTCCCTTCACCACCTTTTGCAGTTCTGCCCTTGCTAGTTATGTTATCATCAGATTCTTCATCAAACTTTTGCCTTTTTCTAGTAGAATTTGTCTGAAAAATAGATTCAGGTTAAGAATGCGAAGTAAACCTTACTGAACACATGTTATATACCAATGATCAAAGACATGAAATAGGATAGGCCGTTTGGATTAATTTTTGAGAATAACTTTTACGATTAATGTAAAAAGAGTTTTGTCTCGACTTAAAAAAAATGTTTCTAAAAGTGTGGTTTGGGGGTGTCTCAAACACAGTAGAAGCAATGGCATTGAAAGGACTTAAACATTAGAATTTAGGCGTATAATAAAATTATAGGTAAGCACTTGAAATTGGACATTCACATAATCATAGGCTGATTAAAAGTCAATGTGCAACCCCATGACCAACCATGCCACCCCACCCAGGAGCTATATTCATAACATGGCAAGACAATGGTAACAAGGCCTGGTTTAATGCCAAATTCTCTACAAGGCAATAACTAAAATAATTACAATTAGTACTTGGCAATTACAAGTATCACAACAACAACAAGCCTTACACACTAATTACAAGAATCACAATTCACAATTTTATTAAAATCAATTTGATTTCAAAAAGGTTAAACTCAATCCACAATTGACATTTGAAGTTTCTGAAACAGAGCCTACATCATAATTCAATAAGTAATAGAAATATACAAATTTGATAACTACAAGCACGCACCTTTGGACCACGATCAACCAACCTTGCCCATTCATGCCGATTCCTCAAACAATCAAGAACAGCTTGAGAGTGACTTGTGTAAGCATAGCGGTCTCCATTATGCTTTCTCAAGTTATTCCAGTGCTGCAACAAACAAAAATGCCATTTTTTTATGAACAATTATTCTTCCTGAATCACTAGGATGAAAAAACTGTAGCAAGAAACCAAGAATAATCATTAAGAAACGTACTGGCAATACAGCATTACAGAGTTCCTCATATGTTATCCGACGACCCTTGCTCATAATCTCATTGATCAAGCCTGAACACAGATGAGTATAATGAGAAACAATGAGCATACTGTCTGATGCAAGTATTCAGTTGTTTTCCCCTCTTATATATTTTTATATTTAAACCACTGTTATCCATATCGCATGAATGGTTCGATTCATATCACGATTCAGAAACACTGCAGCCATGGGTGACACGACTCGCACACTTGTTTTGATTTTGCTCTGAATCGGCCTACTTAGCACGATTCTCACCAGAATTGTGGTGAGAACCGTGTGAGTATGGAGTAAATATCTGTGCACAACCAGTTTTTTTTTTTTTTTCCGCTTGCTGTTTTCCCCATTTCTTCCAAACTCCTTTCCATTTCTCCCCCTTTTTCCGTTTAGAAAACCCCCTCCTGGCCTGTATTCAGCTTCATACATATTCTTTTAGCCATTACAATATTCTCTCCTATCCAATCAGTTTTTCACCAGCTTTTTTCCTTCTTTTATATTCCCTGTTATCTTTTTTTCACACACAATATTTCCTGCTATGTAATTAAATCTAAATTGAACAAACCCAATCGAAGAGAATTACAATTTTTTAAGATAAAACATTATATATAAATTATTACATATAAAATATCTAAATCTGTTTTTTGGTGAAAATAAAATATCTAAATCCAGTAAACCATTTATTATGATATTTTGATAGATTTCAACTGAATACTTTTAAGACTAAGTGATTATGATTCTATAATTCATGGGATATGAGTACTTATTGTCCTTTAAAATGCTCAATTGCTAATATTTTTACAAACTTCTAATGTTCTCTTCTGTGAAAGTTGCACTTATATCAACCTAAATAATTGATCATGAATCTTATGATACGCTTCTATTCACAATTCTAAAAATAGGTTTTCCATTCATGATTGGTATCTCGATTTGATCACCATGATTTAAACAATTAAAAAAGTGATTTCCCACAAATCGAACAAGTGATTTTACCAAAGAATCTATCAATCTGTCTTGTCAAGGTGCTTGAAACTGGATCAAATCTAAAATAATTTGAACACTTTTAATAAGCCAAACACCGGAACTTTCAGAAACCAGCTTCATAAGCCAAAAGAATCTAGATCTGAACATAAGAAGAAACAGTATATATAATGAAATTTGGGGAGGGGTAACAGGCATATACCAGGCAAAGTGCGATGGGATGGCCTTCCAGCAGTTCCATTGTCATCGTCAGATGTATTTTTTGGTGAGTTGCGTGTAAACGACAAGTTTTGAGCCTCAGGAGGGGAGGCTGAACTATTATTTGCGATGGCAGCAGAGACAGGAGCAACATTCTTTGTCGTAGAATTATTGGTTGTCATAGATGTGTGGCCTTCTTCCATTACAGAAGCATCATCTTCCACACATTCCATATCTTTTTTCTTCAGATCAGAGGATGATGATGCATTCTCTATCCTTTTAGCTTCATCTTCAAGCTCACGGGAACTGCAAAGCCCATCTCTAGATGCATCCTTGTATTTTCTCCGAGAAAACTGGACAATTTATAAGAAATCAGTCAACAAGATTGTGAAACTGTGACCTCCAAAAGAAAAAAGAATGGTATGAAACGCAAAATTTATAGTTTTAAGTGATGGCCAAACCCTACCAAACAATAATCCTTTCCTCCAGCAGATGATGTGCGCTTTGATAGCAAGCTAGCACCACTAGGAGAAGTTAGCTGTGGCAAGCTACCCCCATGACGTGCTCGGGGTACACGAGGAACTCTGGGAGAGCTATTTAGTTCTTGATGCAATAGTAGTGCAAGCTGCAGCAAAAGCACAAAGATAAAGAAGAAATGTAAGAAATTGGAATGAGAGATCCTTTATCAAAAAATTGTTAGGATTTTAACTTTTAAATATAAGAAAAAGGAATCCAGCTCAAACCTCCTCATCACTTAGCATTGCAGAGGAATTAGATATTGAAGATGGTGATGGCACATGATTCTGGTTCACCTTAGAGGAAGGTTGGAGGTTTGTCTGGTTAATCTTTTCACCTCTCTGCACCGAAGAGGGAATCTTATTTGGTGCTTGTAACGACTTTTGGTGTAGTAATGATTCATCATACTTGCTCAAGCCAAAATTAGTTCCAGTAGGATGAACCAAAGATGCTTTAGAAGATGAACAATTAAGAAAATCTTTTGAATCTGCACTGAGTTGCCTTAAAACAGCATTTTGTGCACTTTTGCATGAATGCATTGCTCTCAGATTAGAATTTGAAGATGATTTCAGGCGTTCTTTTTGAGACTTCCTAGAAACTTCACCCCTCACAGTATCATTTTCATTACTTTCTTTCTTATTGTATGTGTTGCAATCTTCCATCATTCCATGCTTGACAAGAAGATTAGGAATTCCAGTCTGCTCAGATTTTTGCTCACTGGCAGAAATTTTGGAATTCATAGTTGAGGAACTTAAAGATGACTTCCCGAGACATGATAACATTTTATGAGGACACAATGTCGTTTCAGATTTTGTTGGATCCTCGGCATAGCCAGAACCATCTATTTCTGAAAATCCCTTCTGGGTTTCCATGGGACCTTCAGAACCTGCCATTTCTTGTTTTACAGGACAAAAATGACATGATAACGACTCAGAATTATTGGTATGACACTGAACGATTACTTCTAATTTCCTGTCACTGTCTTCCACCTTATTTTCATAGGATGAATTGGTCACCACACCGTCCTTAACATTATCAGATTTGTGTTTAGGCAGTTCCTCACCATTTTTCAGATCATTCATGCTAGAAGAATGAGAAATCAAACGCTTACCAAAATTATCATTATCCCCTTCCCCCTTCACCTTAAGATTGCTCTGTCCAGAGCTAGGACACGTTTCATAGTCAAAATCTTGGGAATCCTGGTTGTCCTTGCATTCTGGTGGCACAGCACCACAAAGATCTTCTTCTGCAGGACTTATTGTGTTTCTTACAACTACACTGTTATCTGCATTATTAATCGCCAGGCCATCTCCCTCCTTGTTTGCATAAACAAAATATATAATCACCACTTTTAACACAAGATTATTTCAGAAAAGCACACGTGTTAGAACATGCGCAAAGCCTTGCATGTATAAACACAAAAAATTTTCCAAACATCTTAATAAGAATATTCTCTAGATGTCACTTAATTGTGCTTGAGCTAACATGCAGATATTGAAATGAAACAATTACATCAGGCCAGCAAATGCTTCTGAAATCAGCCACAGCTTATCGAGAGGGAGGAAAAAAGAGTAAAAAGGACGGGGAAACCATTATTATCACTTTAATCATTTTAATAATCAGAAAATATTAAATTTTTCCTATCAAAATTTTGATAATTGAGGTGGCAGTAAAACATACCTCTTCTTTAATGGAAGCATCTTCAGCAGAATTATTCTTCAAATATGGTGAAATGTTATCATCAGTCCTGGAAGAAATCTCGGAAACAGGAGGAGCCTTATTTTCAGTTTTCTCTGCTGCTAGTTCTCGTCCAACTGAGCAACTGTGTCTTGCCGTATCAGGGTATAAAGCTTCTGAAGAATCCTCAGTAGTGGCTGAGTTGATTTTTGGCTCCTCCATAATGGTATCCACAACAGAGTAATTATTTGAAACGTGTTCCTGAACCACAATGTCTTTCGAAGTTTTATTCTTTACGCTCCACGTGTCAGTCTTGAAATTCTTCAGACCTCTGTCTTCATAAAATTCCAATTGTTTTGCATCACTGGTGGGTGTAAATGCTAGAAGTAAAATCAGAAGGAAGAAAAAAAAAGGCGAGTCAACAAGCGCATGGCAAATGTGAAAAGCATGTGAATCGGTGCCACAGTTGAATGAGGAATATGGCTACTTATAGCTAGTGTTTTGACAGCATATTAGAGGTTTTCAAGCCACCTTTTCTTTTTATTTCCATACAGATGGACAACAGAATAGGTTTGGAAATTCAAACAACAAACAAGGTCCTGATTCTGAAGCTAGGGTTACAAAGTTGGAGAAACCATGAGTGCGCGCGCGCGACAATAGCATAATAGCCTATACCGCAAAAATAAACTAAAAGCAAATTAAGTAACCTGTTTTCGAAGTATGTGAAGTTCTCCTCTTGGGATCTGCCTCTTTGTCCGAAGTTTTAATCCTCTTCTTCCCACCGCGTTCTTTGGATGTCCCTAACTCTTCCTTTTTCAGCTTACCTGAATGCATAACAGACTGAAGCAAACTTCTCTCCTTCTTCAAGCCATTCTGGGCACGCCTAATAGCTTCTGCACCCTCACTATCGCACTTTTTCATCGCTTTCAGAGCCTTCTTCAGGTCAGAACCATTTTGTACGTCCCTGGTTCTCATGTCAACTAAAGTTGCAATAGGGGTAGCCGATATACTCTCCTTTGACAAGGAAAATAGAACTCCAGCCCCTTTATTAATAGGATTCTCATTATCCTCCTCCCTAGTGGAATTCTCATCCCAGCAGGGAAATTCCCTATACTCAAAATTAAACTGTTTGGGAACATACCCAGTGCATTTCCATAACTGCCGATTGAAAATAGAGGAAAGCCCACCAAAAAGGGCCGGATCACCTCCAGGAATTCCTTGAATGTGCACCCTCTCCTCCATAGGCAAGAAAGGACGTCGAGGAGCTCCAATGGGTGCAAACGAATTCTCCATTCTCACGGTCTTCGTAGGGAGCTCAGCTAACAATTGGGCCACCTCCGTTTCCTCCGTATCAGATCGATTAATCTTACTCTTGCACTTATCGCATACAAACATATCATCTCCTTTGACATATCGCGAGCAACGCGTGTGCACCCACACACCGCACTCGTCACAATTCACCATCTCCTCCCCATCGTCAAAATTCACACCACATACGCAATCCACAGTCCAAGAACCATCAATCCAGTCGTCGGGAGGGTCCGAACTCTGCAGGCGGTGCGAGCGCCCTTTCATGGTTTTACTTATTACGCGATCTAGTCAACCCTCAAGAAGAAAACATAGATACAGTGGCCCAGAAATTCTTCAGCAAAAATAAAGCGAAAACCTAAATCCTATCCCCCACAAATTATTCCGCGCCAAAGCAACCGAACGGCAACAATCGGCGGCCTTGGGGAATTCGAACGGCACCAGGCTCAGTAACGACGTACCTGGCAAGGGAAATAAGAAAAGTAGAAAATAACGATAATCAAATTACCCAATCATGCGATGTTCAACTAAAAAAAAAAAAGAATAGATTAAATTCATGAGGTATTTGATAACGACAATGGTAAAACGACATGCAGTGGTTCTGTCCGATTACCTGTAAATTTATGCAGGATCTTCTAGTTTTTTTTTTTTTTTTGAACAAATTTTTCTATCACCATGGAACACAAACCAGACCAGAAGATGGCACCAACGCCGGGGACGAACAAAAGCTCTTCAAAGTCGTCGAAGTTGAAACCGTTTCGGGTTATGGATTTCTTTTTACATCCGTCGGCTCCGGTCCAGAATACTACCTCTGCTCCGATTTAACTGGCCTGCTTATCCATTTAAGATTTGGGCTTTGAAGGCTCCAGTCCAACAGTTCTTTGTTTATAGAAAAACAAACTTTTGAAAAATTGTGCCCGGCCTAAAAACTCAAAAGAACCATCAGGAGAAAACAACCTTTTTCCAAATATTTAATAATATTTTATTTATATTCTTATCTCCTCAATTTAGACTTTGGAGTGATCAAAAGCCTGTTTTGATCTATTCAGGACTCAAGTGAAATTGAATTAAACGAATCGGTTTTAAAATAACTATAGATCAGTTTAGTTTCACTTAACATTGACTGTCGGTTTGATTTAAATAAAAAAAAAACATTTTTTGTAAAAACATAATGGAAAGCTATATGTAAATTTTTAAACTGTTAGGAATTGATCCATTTGCTCTCTAGAAATTGGTTAATCTATTTTGAGTTTAAGAATGTGAATAAAAGTTTTCAAGATGATATGCTTGCTAATTCGCCCATCATGTTCATGATTTTGTACACCAAAAATCATCCTTCCCCTCCCTATTTGGAGGGGCGATGGTTAAAGGTTAGGTTTCTATCATTATTCTTCTTTTTTTTTTATTATCTTTTTATAATTTTAGATCCACTATTAAATTAAAATAACAAATGGTTTAGATTCAATCTGTTATAAAATTACATTAAAAAAGTAAATTTAAATTTTTAAAACATAATCTATATCATTCACAACTGTGATAAAAAAACAATTTACAAAATATAATAATAATAATTTTATTAAAATATTAAATATAAGTCATCAATTTCATCACGTAATAGTGGTGATGAAGTGTGTGTTTGTTTTGACATTTTGGGGCCCAAATTGGATGTTTGGGCTCCAAAATGTCCTATTTCTTTTTTGAAATATGGAGTTAAGTAGTAAATTCGTCTCATATGTATTCGTGAAGGAGTAATGTTGCTTTAGAATTTTTTTTGTTTCAATGTCACTCTAGAAGTTTAAAAACGTAGTAATCTTGCATATCTGTTAAACTAAAGTTAAGTTTGACTGTGAAGTTTGACTTTTTCATTTTTAAGGCTTACATAGATGATAATCAGTTAAGGTTTTAAACGACAGTGAATAAAAAAACAAAAACAATCTACATTTACCCATTGGTATTCATTTATTATCTATGAATAACTCTAATGTGACATTTCTCTATATTCAGACTTAAGCAAGTTAATCATTTTTTTATTTCTGTAAAATAATAAATTAATATCTGTGGGTATATGTCGATTTTTTTTCTTTTTATGCACAGCCACCTAAGTTAAAATATTTGTTGAGTCATTATTCACGTAAGTCTTAAAAATGAAAAAAAAGCTAAATTTAACTCTAGTTCAACGGAAGAGCAAGATTGCTACATGTTTAAACTTTTAGGGTGACACTGAGACAAAAAAAACTTCCAAGGCAACATTACTCTTCCATGAATACTTTCGCACCGGATTTGCTACTTAACCCTAAAATGTGTATATGTTTGACGTAAAGTTTACTCAATCTAACTTATGGACTATAATTTTTCCCCCGTTAAACAAGAATAGGTTCTTCTTCTTCTCCTTCTTCTTCTTAGTTTTTTTAAATTTTATTCTTCATTTTTTTGTTATAACTTGCTCCCTCCAGTTCTCATGATAAGACCTAGTCGACTTTTTGAAAAAATTTAAATGCTCATTTGGTTCATAGAATCAAATGTAATATAATTGAATATAATGCAATGTAATGTAATAAAGTAATGATGATTCTATGAATTTGTTTTGTTTGTCATCAAAGAAAGATTATGCATATGCATAAAAATGTTTGTTGGATTACATCTAATATGAGAATATATGGGAATAATACATTCAGAGACAAAATTACCCTTATCTACACATATATGTATGACGTACACTTTGAGTTTATAGCAACTCTTTCAATTTGTGGATGTACACGTCATGTTCATAATAATTTTTTAATATTTAATAGTGAAAATATTATATCAAATACAAGTTGGATTCATGGTAATTTTTTAATATTTAATGGTGAGAATATTATTTAATGGGATATTTTAATATTATTAATGGTTGAATATATTTTTTAAATTTGTTTATGGGGGAAATATTTTTTAACAAAAATTATATAATTAATCTTTTTAATATTTAATGTAGTAATTATTTAATATTTAAAAACATTTATAGGTGGGAACTTTGGTCAAGTTAAGAACTTATAGTGACGATAATGTCTTTTTTACTTGATTATAAGATACATGCATCCCCATTAATCACTCATAGCAAAATAATCAGGATTACATTTTGTAATATGGTTTACATTATATAAACCCAACCAAAAGTTGTAATCGATATATTGCATCGGAATTACATGCAATAATCTCTCATATAATCAAAGCAAACAGGGAATAAGAAAGCTAATTGCATTATTTTAAAATATAAAAATTTATTTTTTTATTTAAAATATTTTGTTTAACTTTATGAATTGATATATAATATAATAAAACATAATATATGATATGATTAAATAATTTATTTTGCTTAATTAACTTCTCCAAAAAAGTCAACTAAATATTATAATTAGAACCAGAGGTAGTATAAATATCAAAATATATTTACATGTAATATATACTCCCTTTAGTTTTAATTATAAGACTCAGTTGACTTGTTTAAAGAATCATAAGAAAGCTAATTATATTACTTTAAAGCAAATTTATCTTTTTTTTTTCAAACTATTTTGTTTTACTTATAAACTAATATATTGTTGAGGCAAGCGTGTCACTCAAAAGGAGTTGAATTGGGTGATTTAAGAATTTAACACTCTAATTACTTAAATAAGACACAATCTTTATACTGGTTCGGTATTACACCTTGACCTATATCCAGTTTCTTAGTATTTTACTGAGTTACCACTATCTTCTAAGATTTCAATGGGCTCTTGGTGCCACAGCATAGACTTAATATTACACCTAAGAGATCTCTCCCCCTACAATGTATAATCCAAGTCCCTACTCAAGGTCCCTCTACCTTGAATATCTCACAATAGAGTATATGAACGGTTTTAAATACTCTCTTGCAGAGTTGATAAATAAGCATTGAAGCTTGACAAATATAATTAAAACTAAGAAACTTAAGATGACACTTAATGAAACAGTAAGAGAAATCAATCCCTCAATTTTGTTAGTTGGGCATCTTAAATGACTTCGCCTTTTATAATTTGTTTGAGGTTTATGACCGTTGAGCTATCGGTTGTGACTCATTTGAAAGTCCGTTAGTCTTGATAGTTTCCTCGGAGTAAAGCCTTTGTGACACGCGAAGAATTATACCCCCTATGAAGTAAAAACTAGACGTTGTAATTTGAGAAAGAATGTTCCTTGACTTTGTAGGTAGTTGGTAGCCCATATTAATGGTGCATTTATTACTTTGACACAAAAAATGATTTTGCAAATTTGATCTTCCATCTTGCAAAACTTGCAATTTGTTACTTATTAAATAATTAAACTTGAGCAATCATTAGTAATAAATGGGTATTGAAGTAATGAACATATTAATGATTTAAAGTTACGCCACAATGCTCTAATTTTTGAGTTTATGATCATGTGGCGTGACACTCGAGTTTTTCCATAAGACTCGAGTTTTTACTTAATGATTTTTAAAATAAGAAGAATACTTGAGTCTTAGAAGAAATATGACTTGAGTTTTAACTTTGAAAAACATATGATCAAGTCATATGTGAGAACACCTCACCTTCTAAGACTTGGGTTTTTTGCTTTGAAAAACATTTGATCACTTCTGAAAATAAGTCATAAGTGAATGCGAGAACACCCCACCTTCTGAGACTGAAATCTCTCTTTAGAAAACATATCTAGTAGAGAGAAAAACTTGTGTTTCATCCTAAAAAAAATGAAGATATGGAGACTTAATTTTTTGATAAAAAATAAAGTCATTTCATAAAAATTTTGGGTGAAGAGTCTTGGTCCAGACCCACCAAGACTCAGGTCTTGGGATTTAATGCATAGTAAGTCACTCGCTGAGCAATGAAGACCAAGACTCGAGTCCTAGTCTTGTCACAACGATTGGTCACTGGCCGTTATGACAAGGATACACAATGAGTAACCTGTTGTGTATCGAGTCTCAACACTTGAGTTTTGGTAAAAGCTAAGACTCAGGTCTTTTCATGTTACAACTGCTAGTCACCAGCAGTTTTAATGTGATACATAGTGAGTAAGTAGCTGTGTATCAAGGTTCGGCACTCGGATGTTGCCCAAGCTGAGACTCGAGTGTTGGACTTAGTTCAACAACAAGTGACTTGTTGTTGAACCTTATCACAACAGCGAGTAATGAAGTTCTTCAACTTTGTCCAACACTTAGATGTTTAAAGAATCAAAGACTCGAGTGTTCTTCAACCATTTTCGAAACATGATTTCCTTTGATAGAATTGTTTCATCTAAAACTAAATAATATTGAAATATTAGATTTGATTATCATCAAAACATGGGATCTAATATATATAATATAATAAAACACAACATATGATATGATTCATGTCCTTTTTAGTCATTTTTCTTCAAAAGTTACTTTTCAACATATCAACCAAACAAGTTTCACTTTTAGATAAGTAACTTATACTACCATCAATCTAAACATAAATCACATCATACACTTTGACTTTTACCATGACTTTTGCAAAAGTAAGATTGAAAATAAGTCATTTTTCTCACTATTATTCCAAATACGCCCGAAATTATCAATAGATAATAAGAAAGAGAATAGGGTTAAGGTGCAATTTTGCCCTGAAAGTTTTCACTCAAGGCAATTTTGCCTCGGAAGTTTCAAAAGGGGAGCAATTTTGCCCAATGCCATTATCTCAATCAATTTTGATTGTTCGTTGACCAAATATCTTAAGCTGACAGTCCACATGTCATCCTATTATTTTATTAAGATGCAAATTCATCTTGAAATTTTAATTCTAACTTTTACAAAAATGAAAATGGACTTTTGGAGCAAGTTTGTAACTTAACAAAAAATAACATGGATGACATGTGGAATATCAGCTCAGCATATTTGGTCAACTAACAATTAAAATTATTTGAGATAACGACGAGGGCAAAATTGCCATCTGAAAAATTTTTGAAGCAAAATTGCTTATAAGTGAAAACTTCTAGAACAAAATAACCCCTTAACCTAAAAAGAATAATAAGAATATCCTTGTCCGGATGGCTAACTTGAAGGAATCTCTTTTCATCAATCACATACTTTTTTCTTAAAAGAAGTTATACACACACTTATTGTCATTAAAATATAATTTTTGTTATTCATGATATTGTAAATATTTATGGAATATATTTTTACTTTATAAGGAGAAGAATGAAATGTCAAAAATGTTGAAAGTAGAAATATATTATCAAAAAATTAATATGATTAGGTTTGACATTTGTTTGAGAAGGATTTTGTTGTATAATAATTAAGGAAAATAATTTGGGTCACTAATGTATGCCCATAAAACAGTCATCTAGGCCAAACAAGTAAACAAGCCCAGTAAATAAGGTTGGGCCAAGCAACAACAACTAGCCTAGGTCATATAAGCTTACGTCAGAAGGCTATCCATGTGAATAGGTCTAGCTTGGCGGAAGGGATCTAACCTGATGGAAATCGACTACAGGAGGCACGAGTCTAACCATCTTGAAGAGGTCCCAAATCCAAAAAGTTCAAAACTACCACGTCAGATCCCCAAGAATATAACAAAGCCTAGACTCATTGCATCTGAGCTAAGACCAAGTCAGACACCAGAATCAGTCAACCTCTACATCCTTTAGATCCACAAAAAGAGGAACTGTATGCCCAGAAACATAACAGTCATCTTCAAGGCCTAGAAGAAGTTCTAGCTCCTAAGACCCAGTCATAACCACCAGAAGGACACGTGTAAGCTCCAGAAACGGTCCATCCCCATGAGCCTGGAATCTCGGGATAGACTGGCCAAATCCGTAAACATTGCAACTAACTCCTATAATGACGAGAGATATACACATTACAAGATTAGACCAGCTATTTAAAAGGGTAGATTTAGATGTCAAACACACACTGAATTACTCACAATCACTCTTGTACTCCATATTCCCAAAATTCGTTGCATTCATATGCATACATTCTATAAAATCTTGCTGATCTCTCGTGCTCGATCTATTTCTTTTCTTATCTGAATTATCTTGTTGTTGGTGACCTAAAATCTTTTATTTAATTACAGAATAACCAAATTCTACTCAAACAGTTTGGTGTCGTCTGTGGGGACCCAACAACAAACTTTTCAAAACCTTTTGTAGCATCCAATGCAAGGATCTGACGTTATAATCTTGTGCATAGTTTCTATAAATTTTTGTTTTTCAGCCATGAGAGGAAAAACCATCAGTATTGTAGATCAGCTTACAACTTCTGAAGTGAACGTGACAAAACTGGCTGATCTAGTGCAAAAGGGAGCAACACAACTTGCGGTATAAGTAAAAAAAGTGTTGCATCAAGAAGAGCATCACACTCATCAACAAAGAAAATATCACTTCGTTTGTTGCCTAGAGTGTACTAGATTCGCAGCAGACAATCCAAGCTCCGTTTGTAACCTATCTTACTGATTGCCCTTGGGTGATGCCTAAGACTTCGTCCCCTCAACCATTATGTCGTCAGGCCTTAACATGATTATTGGAGAACATCTCACTAACAAGCAACGTGATGCTAAAATCTCAGGTGATCCTAACTCAACTATACCATTATATGGCATTGATATGGAGGACCATGTGGTTCGCCCTTTCACAATTGGATAGACCCTATCCAATCTACCCCATGAATGGCAAAAAAAGATGTAAGACTTAGAGTCCATCGAGACAAGGATTTCAGGGATGCTTGCTCCAATGAAAAACAACCAACCAGGCAGCTTCACTGATTCCCGTCCATTGATTAGATTGCCTTAGTAGCATAGAGTAGATCACGTTCTTACCTTCCCATTCCGTAGCATCTTTTGAATACATGAACGTCGCGTTCGACAACAGTTCTCCAACAGTAGGAAACTTAGAAAGCAACCCAACAATGTCATTTTTGAGAAAAATTTTAAATTGCATTATTTTGTATATCTTTGCCTAACTAACCATGACAGGTAAATTTGCAAACAAAGCAATACCACTTGAGATTCCTATGGTAAGTATGTGGAAATGGCTAAGGTAAAAAGAAGCAAGCTGGTCATATGGCATAATATGCTAGACTGGTTAGATCGCAAAACAGACTAGAGTGGTTAGATCGCAAAAGAGGCTAGACTGGTTAGATCGTAGAATAAGGTAGACTGGTTAGATTACAGAACAAGCTAGACTGGTTAGATCGTAGAATAGGCCAAACTAGTCTTGCAACACAAAGTAGTCATACACTCAGCAACAAACACATCTGTAGTATTGGAAAGGGAGAATTTGAACCTGAGAGAATAGATGGCTTCATATATAATGTTGGCTACCCTAAATTCGTGCTGGTGCAAACAACTATTGACCTAGCATAGGACAGACAAATCTTCAAGACCCTGAGGGACTAACCAATCAATTGGAAGGGTAGATCAGCAAGACAGATCTGGTGTGACTTGCACTTTGACCATGGCTATCATGCAGCAAACTACATTGCTTTTAGACTAAGAATCGTGGAGCTCCTCAAACGAGGTTTCCTGACACACTTACAAAGAAACATTGGTAAGACCTCTTAGTTAAGTAGTCATACTAAATATGCATGAAGACTGATAAGACTAGAAGTCACAGAGCCCCTCAAATGAGAGGGTCTGACATATGTACTACATAGCCAAGGTAAGATCACCTAACCACATAGTTATACTCACCATGCAGATCCTTCACAAGCAGAGCCACTCCAGAATCTACAAACTATCATTTGCATAACAGGGGGCTCATATGTCATACCATCCATACTCTACCAAGAGATGACGGTCTTACTAACCAAGAGGATGGTTGGATCATGCTCTTTAAAGATGAAATAATCTACTTAGGCCAACTACACAATGACATATCGCTAAGTATCAACACATGCGATAGAGTTCTAACGCATACAAGAATCTACCAACGAGATGAAACAAGTGAATGAAAGGGTAACATGCTTAGATAAAACAAAGTAAGACTCACACATATAAGACGTTAACCTTACCATCCAAAAAACAAAAATGCCAACATTTGGCAAGACTCATGATGGCACAAACAAATCGACTATAAAGAAGCGACACAAATACCTATTGACCAAAAATTATATACTTAATCAAACATTACATTAATGTTTTACTATACACCATATACAGGTGACAGACACACTAAAGATCACCAAAGTATACATTGACTGATCGAGGTATACACTCTAAGTAGAGTCGGTAATATGGGTTTTAACCGTAGGCCAAACCCGCCTAAACCAAAATATGGGTGGTTTGGGTTTGGAAAAAGTGGGACATTTTTATGCGGATCTTTTAGGCTCGAAACCATATGAGCTCAACCAGTGGTAGGCTGGCCTAGTGGGTTCACAGTTAACCGTTTTTCTTTTTTCTTTTTAAATCTGTAAAGCCTAAAAGCCAAAATGAAGCCCATACCCTAAAATCCACTCTCCACTCTTTCCGTCCTTCTTCAAAGTCCTGAAGTCCTAGTGTCCAACACAGTTGTAACACTCACACTCTAGTCTATTCAGCTTCTTCACATCATGCTTTAAATTGTGAAGCTTCAAATTCCAACACTATTAATAGAGTGATTGTTAATTTGTTGGTCACTCAGTATTTCTGTAATGGGTGGAGTGTGGATTATTAATTTGTATCTTTTAACTTGTAAGTGGAAGTCGGTTGATTCGAAACTTTCCAGTGGGGTTATTAGTTATTATTTATTTGTTGTATCAACTTTTTAACCATTTTTTTATTGTTTGGTTTTAAGTTTTGACATTCTGCAGAAAAAAATTCAATGTCTTTTTTTAAAAAAACAAAGTTTGAAAAATAGGGGAAAATGGACTGGGCCGCCCAAACCGCCAGCCCAGCAATTATGGTTTGGGCTTCGTAAATGCTAACCCATATAAATGTAGGTCTTTTTAGCTTGAACCCATATGGTCCCAACCCATGGTGGTTCGACCCAAAACCAATGGTCCGCCTATATTACCAGCTCTAACTCTAGGTCGAATCTTATGACATCACCTCGATACATTTAAAGCAAAAGTGAAGACAACTAAAAGTACTGCTCGACCAGTCTCATGAACTACTCTCCAAGCCAATTGTTCATTTGACTTGAAGAGCAGTGGACTTATTATATACCCAAAAAACGGTCATCTGGGCCAAACAAGCAAACAAGCCCAGTAAATGAGGTTGGGCCAATCAACAACAACTGGCCTAGGTCATATAAACTTATGCCAGAAGCCTATCCATGGGAACGGGTCTAGCCTGGCGGAAGGGAACTAACCTGGTGGAAATCGACTACAAGAGGCACATGTCTAACCATCTTGAAGAGGTCCCAGATCCACAAACTTCAGAACTACCACATTAGATCCCCAAGAATATAGCAAAGTCTAGACTCATTGCATTTTAGCCAAGACCATGTCAGAATGCAAGAATCAGTCAACCTCCATGTCCCTTAGATCCCCAAAAGAGGAACTGTATGCCTATAAATGTAACAGTCATCTCCAAGGCCCAGAAGAAGTTCCAGTTCCTGAAACCTAGTTATAACATCAGAAGGACACGGTAAGATCCAGAAACGGTCCATCCCCACGAGCCTAGAATCTCAGGATAGATTGGACAAATCTGCAGATGTTGCAACGAACTCCTATATTTTAGGGATGGGAGATAGGCACATTACAGGATTAGACCAACTATTTAAAAGGGTAGACTTAGACATCAAATATAGATTGAATTACTCACATTCACTCTTGTAGTCCTTATTCCCAGAATTTGTTGTATTCATATGCATACATTCAATAAAATCTTATTGATCTCTCATGCTCAATCTATTTCTTTTCTTATCTTAATTATCTTGTTGTTGGTGACCCAAAATCTTTTTTTTAATTATAGAATAACTAAATTCTGCTCAAACAACTAACAACAAGGAAATTTGAACAAGAGAAAAAGTAGATCAAGTATGTCAGATCAAAGTAACTTATTGATTGTATATATGTGAGTACAAGGAATTTTGAAAAACTAAAGTACAAGAGTGATTGTGAGTTATTTAGTGTGTCTTTGACATCTAAGTATATCCATATAAATAACTACTATACACCTCTCAACGTATCTATCCCCCACCCCTAGAATATAGGGTTTAGTTGCAACGTCCGCGAATCTGGCCAATCTATCTGAGATGTTAGGCTTATGGGGATAGACCGTTCTAGAGCCATCACGTGTCCCTCTGAAGGTTCCGACTAAGTCTCTAGAGCTGGACCTTCATCTGGACCTCAGTGATTATTGTTGCATCTCTGGGCTTCTTTCTTGGGCTTCACTAATGCCAGGCCCAATCCAAATTTTGGGTATACAGTAAATCCCCACTCTTCATAGTCGTTGGATTAAAGGTAAGAAGAGTAGAAATTTTCATTGCCACGTCGCACGCATCTATCCTGCCTGACAACTGGTTTTTTTATAACCACCTTGTTCTAACATGTCGCGATCTGAATCGTTGGCAGTAGGACATATGAGGGTGCAAGATGGTTTCTTTTGATTGGATAGTTATTGCGTTCGTCAAAGTTCCCTGGCTTTCTCTCTCCAACTCCATTTATTTGTGACATCACTCGCTACTTTCACTCTTTCACATTCAGTTACCACTCTCTTCTCTTTGTTCTTTCTTCCAGCTCTCATCTTCGTACGAGGTTGCAATCATTCATCAATTCTAGGTTTTCTCCAGTAACGCATTCATTTCCTTCTATTGTCAAGTAAACTTCTTTACATGATGCAAAGACTCGCCACATTTCTATTGATGGGTGCAAATTTTGCAACCTAAGACACTACAAGTGAACAGGCCGTATCAAGTAATAAAGTAGTGAGTAAGATATCGTTCCCAATGAAGACTTGGTACCTAAACTCGGTTGAGCATTGATTTTACACTTTCAATTAATTTGAGCAAATCAAAGTAGAATTCAAATAAGTGTAAATTAAATTTAAAATCAAATTAAAATAAACTACTACCACAAATATTAAAAGGGCAACCCAGATTCACTAATCACTTATTAGTTTCATAAACTTTATTTCCACAATGTAATCAGTCTTTATGTTTTTTGTTAATCTCAAGTATAAATATCTATAAGTGCCTTTCAGTCCACTTACAACCCTCTCTTAAATCTAAAATGTTATGTCTAACACAATTACTTAAGAGGCAAAATAATTTGAGCACACTCTTTAACAATTATATGGGGTCATTAGGTATATATCTATCATAATCACAAATTAGATCGCAATCTAATCCCATATTACTTAATCTCAGAGCCTAATTAGAATTCCCTTCGTCAAGGTAAATTTTAATTCTCAATTTCACACTCAATGGTGGCCAATCATCAAATGGACAAATTAAAATAAGACTAAGCAACCAAAATTAACATCAATTATAACTAATAAATGAAAACACAAATTAATCCCCTAGTGAGTTTATAGTCCTCTAAGTTGCAAGAAAAATTCAGCCACACATGGCTTTAAACATGATCAACATCTCAGCAATAATAAAATTATGGTTCAATAACATAGTGGAAATAGATGAGAAATTGCGAACAAAATTCTGTAGAGGAGACAAAACTAGTGATGTTGTCTTCCTCTGATTTTGTGACTCTGTCGAACTCATCCCCAGAAGCACGAACAGATTCGTTGCTGCCTTCCTTTCTTGCTTGGTTGCTTCCCAAAGGCAAGAGACGATGAACATTGACATTTTTTTCCTTGCGGCTGCAGCTCCCTAAAACCAAAAGACGATGAACAGCTCCCTTCCTCTCATGCGCTAGAGACCATGAAGATGAATAGTAATCTCCTCCTTTCTATTCAGCACTACTCCTTCCGTAAAGATGATGATCTCTATCCTTTTTTTCTCTCCACACACTTTTCTCTCGTAGCTTTTCCTTTCCATTAGGTTTTGCCCTTATTCAAAATGTTGTGATTAACCTTCTCCTACATGTGCTTTGCCTTCTTCTTTTTTTTAATATTCAATATATCCCAAAGATCGAAACAGTGCGCATTAGGAATAAAGGAAATAAATTAAAGCAAATTTAAGAAACAAAATCTTTTTTTTCCATATATATATATTTGGAAACAACTAAAAATTATCATCACTATATTTGTTTTTCCTGATTTCTAGTTTGTTATTAAAAATATTATATCTATATTAAAATCCCTTAAATGATGCACTCAATTGATTTCTTATCAAATCTCAATCAAATCTCCAAAATCATATAGATAACTCCCCAAATATTCTCAAAATATACCTTAAATGTACAAGATATAGAGAGTTATCATCTATCTTTTGAATTGTGATTATGCCTTCTAGTTTAATTTGACAATGCTTGCGTCTCTGCTTCATCTTTATGGGTATTTGTTTTCATCTGGCTTTTGGGTTATAACAGGGATAGTTCAAGTAGTTGTTTTTGTTTTTCATTTGTATCCTATAGATTAAAGATGCATAAATCTGATTCTGAAGTTAAGGTTGTGTCTAGAGGGGCTGAGCTTAGCTAGGGTAGTTCTACTAAGTCAAATTCAAGGACGAATTAGAGGGATAATAGGATCCTAACCGGTCTTAGGTATTCTAGCATTTTGGATGAGGAACTTGGTAACCTCCATTTTAGCTATGTGATCTGATTATTAATTGAGGTTAGGATCCCTCACCCCACTGAGACTGTTGATTCTGACATAGAGGGATAAACGTGAGTACTTGAGGTACAGGTCTTACATCCCACTTTGTCCTTTAGTTGCTAGCCTTTATAGGCCATTCAATTTGGCCCCTCTCAATTCATGCCATACCTATGGCGAATAGCCATGTCATTTGAGAAGTTGAGCATGGTAACTGAGGTAACGTTGACCTTCTCTAATCATACTACCTTATTATGTGTAAGAGGGGTATGTATACCTTGTTTGCCAGGAACAAGGCCTCATTGTATATTACTTGTGAGCAGATCAATAATAAGGGGTGGGAGGACTGGTTCATTTTCACGAGGTTTGAGCAAATTGTGGAAGATGGTCTTCCCATTCACTCTTCCTGGAATCCTGAAAGTAAGTTTGTTTCTGATGTAAAGATCATACTTGTCTCTGGTTTACTTATGATGAATAAATTTTTTGTTTGTGCATACGTTGGCAGTGATTGATTTATATATGAGGGTTCCAATAAAGAGCGGATCAAGCTCACTTTGGCCATCCTCCCAGAGAAGAGAGATTTCTATAAGCTTATAAAGCTAAATAGTGTTCCCCATAATAAGTTTTGTATGATTCTGATTGATCATACCATCCATTTCGTTCCTATCTAATTGTGCTTTTGTTGTGTTTCAATTCATACAGCCATGAAGTCTAGGATTGTTCCAGTCATTCCCAATAAGGACATTAAGTCCATGTTGAGATCTGGTAGCTCTAAACCTCAACCTAAGGTTAAGATCTCCTCTGCTTCTTGTCTCTCCTGCCTCTTCTATTGCTCCTTCTATCAGGCCTTCCAAATGTAAATCACCTGCCATGTCTAGTAAAAAGAGAAAATTGACGAAGGAAGGCTCTGGGAGTATGACGCCTATTAAAATTGGATTTCTTCCTCTATCTCTTTGGTCACCAATGCTGGTGAGGTCGTGTCCATGCTTAAGCCTCTACTTTCTAGCAACGAATGTCATCATGGCAGCTCAAGGTCAACCCAAAGCCACTCACACAGTTCTATCCTCCCTTATTCATGTAAGCTTTCTGCAACTCGATTGATTAGTTTTGGATTAGTCTTGCTCCTGACGGAGTTGTTTTGTTGTAAGTTTTAGTCAGTCTCTACTTCTTGGATACTAATGACACCGGTATGAGTGTGGCTTTGGCCAATACTAAGAGGGCTAGAGGTGAATTTCATCTCTTGTTGTCTCACCTAGAGTTTATCATTATGCCTGTGAGATCGCCATCAACGATGTCATAAAGAACTTGTCAGAGGCTAAAGGGAAGGAAGAAGAGCTCAAGGCACTAGTAGATGAGCTAACCAAGAATGAGGCTCTAAAGGTAGAGATGGTTGATGCAATATCAGAGACCTATATTCAGTCCAGGGCTAAAGTACTGTGGGAGTTTCAGTAAGGTTTATCCTCTATATGGGATCCTAACATGATTATCAAGGACTACAAGGAGAATACGAGTGCCAGTTTGCTTCTAAACTTTCTAACAATGAGGCAGATGCTGGGCTACCTGTCAAAGGAGTTGGAGAAGGAGAAGGAGAAGGAAGAGGAGTGACCACTAAAGGGGTAATATTTGAGCCTGTACCTGTCCAAGCTATCCCTACTTTGAGACGTCCTAGACTCTTATAGTAAATCAAAGTCCCCAGTAAGAGCTACACATATCTATATTGCCTCTGTAAAGTGCTATCTTGGCCGCTTGTGGCCTTTATTTGTCAAACTTAACCCGTTTTATCCCTAAATGGGTACAGATGTTACGGTCATGTGTGGCCCCTTTATTCGCTTTTTGTAGCTATAGGCCCATTGCTAGACATGGATATTTTGGCCATGTAAGGCCTTTTAAATTTAAGTTTGTTGGTCTCATACTTGGTCCATCGTTGTTGTCTGTGATTGTGGATATGTTGTGATGAATCATAGAAATGTTGTGGCAGGAATACGGCCAGGACAACCTTATATGTATGCAGATCAGTCTAGTCTTCCCTATCCTTCCAATGGATACGTTAGGATCACACGAGCTTGATAGAGTGAATTAAATGCTTGCACATGTTAAGAGTCTTGATTGTAAATTAACGTGTTAATACGTTAATGGTGCTTTGACAGCAATGCAAAGGGTAGCGTCGATGTTGAATTATTTTAGCTTAGTCTCATGACTTTAAAGTGTAAAGTATGGCATCCAAGCCATGGTATGAGAAGTAACAAACATACAACACAACAGTAGATAGGCAAGCATTATAAGTTAGGTTTAGAGACTCTCACTATCGTATACTCTTACACCATACAGGTGTCTATCCCTATTTCTGGTTGTACGCATCTTATCCTCTGTTGTCGGGCTATTAGATCACTAGGTTGCTCCTCTATAATGCCTATACAAACTACAGTGTAGAGGCGCTACTGTATGCTACTAGTGATGTACCATTGACCCATTCTTCTTTTGACCTATAGGACCTTGGTTACTATCTGAACTATACCTTTCCTATACCCTCTAGTGTCCGGGTTTTCTACTGTCTGGACCGGTTCCTTCTTCTTCTTGCACCATACCCATCCTCTAACTATACCCCTCTATTGACCACTTTATGTAGCCCGAGCCCCTTGCTGTTGGCCTGTTTCTCTTACATAGGCCGAGTAGTTGGGCAGTATCTCCTCTCAGATGTGTCTACTAATTCTCCCGACTGCTGGGTAGTACCTCCCCCTATGAATTCCTACTTCTATCCAGGACCATCGGATAACACCTCCCCCTATGAAATGCTATCTTAGTCTGGAACCATTGAACAACACCTCCTAATAGGAAATGCTATCTTAGTCTGAGATAGTCGGACAACACCTCCCCCTAAGGAAGGCTATCCTGGTAAGGAACAATTGGATAGCACTTTCCTTTAGGGAGGCTCATTTTAGCCTAGATAGTTGGATAGAACCTCGCCTTAGGTTCACTATTTAGGCCTACCCAATTGGACAAAATCTCCTCTTAACTACTATAATAATTGCTGGAAAATAAAGGAATTCACAAGAGGGAGGAATCTGGAACTTACTTGGACCGAAGATCGAGCAAAGATTGCTAGAAATTTCTCAAGAACTTCCTGTTTAAGAGCTCTAACTTTAGAGAGAGAAATTTTTAGAGTGAGAGGGAAAGGATTCACGGTTTGGGGAAGGGAGCAATTAAGGGTATTTATAGAGTGGAAATTTGGGTCCTTATGTGTAATTTTCCCCATCTTAAACATGTGTAACCCCTTCCTCCTTGAAAAGTGTCTTTTTTTTGGGATTTGTGGGGGACACCTCATGGGGCAAGTAGCACCCTCTTTGGCTACAAAAAACGAGCTCCCCCATATCCCTTTTATACTGATATTTTC
>JBAGKO010000004.1:13188973-13202885 GCA_037177275.1 Acacia concinna | reverse complement strand
ATCTCAGAGCTTAAGGTCTTTTCTTAATTCTCAATTACAGACGAAAGACTTAAGGCCATTAAAATACTTTCTTGGGATTGAAGTTATGAGAAGCAAGAAAGATATTTTTCTGACTTAAAGGAAGTACATCCTTGATCTCTTAAGTAGAACTAGAAAACTTGGAGTAGCACCAAGTACTATTCCTATGATACCTAATCCACTTTTGGATATTGATGATCGTATACCATTTGACGAACTTCCTGATAATATGAAGAAGAAGATTGATCCAAAGAAAATTAAACCATTTGAACATCCTGAGAGATATCGAAGATTGATAGGAAAATTAAATTACCTCACAGTAACTCGCATTGATATAACTTTCACTGAGTGTCTTGAGTCAATTTATGACTACTCCTACAGTTGCTCAGTGGGAAGCATTGGAACATGTTTTACATTATTTGAAAGAATCTCTAGGTCATGGTATACTCTACATAAATTATGGACACACCAAAATTGAATGTTTTTGTGATGCAGATCATGCAGGCTCTAAGGCAACAAGAAGATCAACTACAGGATACTAAATATTTATTGGAGGAAATTTAATCTCCTGGAAGAGCAAGAAGTGAGATGTATCAAAATACAGTGCAGAGGCGGAATACAAAGTCATGTTTCAATCTGTACAAGAAATTGTATGGATCTTCTAACTTATGAAAGAGATTGGTATAACAACAGCATTACCTGCGAAGTTGTAGTGTGATAATAAGGCGGCTCTTCATATAATGTCTAACTTCGTGTTTCATGAACGCACGAAGCATATTGAGATTAACTGTCATTTCATCAGAGATAAGATCAAGGAAAATATCATTTCTACAGGGCATACATGATCCAATGATCAATTAGGATATCTTTAAACAAAAGCCCTAAGTGGTACCTACGTTGAGTATTTATGTGACAAGTTGGGCATGATAAATATATATACTCCAACTTAAGGGGGAATATTAAAAAAATATATATTATACATTAATAGGTTTGATTAGGAAATATATTGTACATTGATAGGATTGATTAGGTTTGATTAGGAAATATTCTGTAATTATGTTTATGCATCTTTTTCATTCTCGTACATTAATTCTACACATCAATCCTCTTGTATAAATAGGTTAGTTGATACATGAAATATACATTACATTCTGAATACATTTGTACAAAGCATATGAAACATGATTTAATTTACACATTGGTGTAGTGTTTTGTATGATGAGAGATTACATGATAGAGCAAGCATGAACATTATCATCATTGAAAAAGTTGCTAACTTTGTCATCCCCTCGTTGGGACATATAAAACTTCCCATGCTTATCTGCCATATTATAGCCATGCCTATAGTAATTGTAGCTCTCTTTAAACTCGTTCGTTGTATCTTGGAAATAATCGGTAGAAGATGTGAAATACAGTGGCGGATTAGGGTATGGCCAGAACTCAGCTCGCTTCCCTGCTCTTCTAACGGCCTTAAGCACTTTGTTCCGATCAACGTACCCAATAACTGTCACCCTCTCCATCTCTAATTCTACTTCCACCGAATCAATTCCTGTTATATTTTGTAGTACCTTGTTTAGAGAGACGTGGCAAAAATAAATAGGGAAAATGATGAAAAAATACCATATGAATGTTAAAAACTCCATAAAGGCTATTAAATAAGGGAAAGGACTGAGAAGAACTTTGGTAGGAATCTGAGTTTTTTAAGCTGAGAAATAACTTGAATGGTAACATAAATGACAAAACTCATAACATAAATAACAAACTCGATGCTGGTGTACTTTGACATAATTGGTAAGAAAAATAACTTGAATGGTAATGTAAATGACAAAACTCACGATCTTTAATCCCAACTTAAAAAACTCATATTCCTACCAAAGTACTTTTCTACCATTTCCCTTATTCAACAAGAGTTTTTTTTTGGGGGGGGGGGGGTTTAATATTCAGATAGTATTTTTTGTCATTTCCCAAATAAATATTAACTATTAATATATTTTTTTTTATGAATGGAGAGGGTGAAAAGCACATTTTCATATGCAGTTTCTCTCTTCTTGTTTTTTCACCTCATCATGTGAGTTCATTATTACTTAATTTGACCCCTTTATCTCTATCCATACTTTACTAAACCCTCACCACATGAGCTTAGTAATTTACATGTTAATAAGTTAAAAGATACTAGATTATACTCCCTTAGGACCTGGTCCTTAATGCAAGAACTTACTTAATTTGAGTAGATTAAATTAGTTAGTTAATAAGACATAATTTTTCTGAAACACCTTAATCATGTTCCTAAACTCTCTCTTACTTAATTCATACGTTAGGCACCAAGGAATAGTTTGCATGAAGTTTGAAGCTAGACATGTTGCTCAATATAAATCCACACACACACGTGTGCGCGTAGGTATTTTAAATTTGGATTAGTTAAGTGAAGAGATCAAAGAATTACAATAGACACAGCTTTGAAATATGGCCAAGAGGGGGACCAAATTAAAAGAACAAAAGAGAACATACCTTTGAGTTTGTAAATGGCATTTTTAACGACCCTTTCGCAGCCAGTGCAGCACATCCTTACTTTAAGTACAACAGTCTGAAACAACAAACAATTTATTCAGAGATGCCCTTTAGTTCCCACATAGTTATTAAAGTTTTTCCCCTGAACAAATTAAAGTTCCTTCCACACTTTAGTTGTTTGTTTAATTACTTTTTAACTCTTATTTTCACACTCCACAGTCCACACTCACCCCCTAAGTTTTCCTTTTTCTTTTAAAACTATTCATTCTTTCTTAAAAATTATTCTCCAAAAAAGCACAGGCTTCTGATCATTCTTTGAGGGAAAAAAAAGAGAGGTTTCTGTTTAGCACCTTTTCGGTTTAACATATTTTCTTTTGGATGCAAAAAAAAAAAAAAAATCATCATCAATATATATTATCCCCCATAGCTCACTGGTTTGACCCAAAGACTTGGGATTGAATTTTAACACTGTAATAATAATAACAATAAAGTCTTAATGGCACTAGATAGACATCCTAGTTGAATTTTAATACCGCACAAAAATCTTTTCTTTGTTAACAAAACCTCTAATTTCTTTACGTTCCAGATAATTTTTATATATACATATTTATAGAGAGAGGGCAAAAAACTGCACATGACGTGAAAGGTGAAACTGATGATCAATAATAAAAGCGTAGGATATTTGGTAGTCCATGGGATAATATTGAAGCTAATAAAGTAGAAAAGATCAGTTATATGTGAGCATATAACTGATTCTACTTACAAGAAACGAAGGAAGAGCAACAGGAGGATAATTTTTTTTTTTAAGGCAAACAAAATATATACATATTTTACTTACAAAATACAGACATAAATACACACATATTTATAAATCGGACCTGTAGGGAAACGGGTCGACCCTTGGGCATGTTGAACCGGTTATTGATGCTCTTGTGGAGATAAAGATGATGATGATGATGTTCTTGACGAGACGAACCAAGGAAGCCAAAGGCTTTGAGCAAAGTAGCCATTGAAGAAACAATTGGGTCACATGCTTATATATATACATATAAAAGCAGTACCTTAAGAACAATATATGAAATGAAGCAGAACCCAGCAATAGAAGATATTCCCTTGTGGGAGGGAGGGAATATTGGCATCGCTTCCTTTAGTCATAAATATCCTTGGATAATCTTCCCAAACTTCATACTTCTAACACAAAAATATTGCAGCACAAAAAAAAAAGTATTTTAGGGTATGGTATGATTAATGCCCTATGTGACACCTAATCCAAGTTCGACCCCGACCACATGTAATAAAAAAAAAAGACAAAATTGCACTAAAAAATTTTTGAGGGTGCCAGACATATATAACAAAAAACAAATACTTTTAGATATTAGATGAATCACAAAATACTTTAAAATATTAAACACACTTAAAAAAAATATTTTAAAGTTCTGAACAAGACATTAAAAAAAAAAAGAAGAAGGGAGCTTTAGCTTTTATATAGGGAATAGTATCTCTCAAAGACTCAAACTACTCTTGTTAATGAAACCAAACGTGGCTCAAGTACACAATCCTGCTCATAGGCCGACAGTTTAGGGAATCCAAAACCATGTCTTGTGAACTATATACAAGGAAAGATGAGTTTAGATGCAAAGGCAAAAGAGAAAAAAAAAATAAATGGAAAAAATATATTCTCATAATCTGCTTCCACAAATAAACTTTGATAGTTGTTAAGTGCAATATATAGGATTTCTACAAACCTCAACAAAGTTAGATTCCCACATTCCTATTTGTTTGCGTATTGTCTGCAAGTTAATGTAGCCCCCTAGGCCTTTTCCCATATATTATAAGATTTATTGGGAATAAAAGAATTTCAAGTGCTATATTATTATATGCTTCTGAACATCACTATATCAATATGAGGATTTGTTTTTTTTAAAGTGACTTAACTATAAAGGATGCTCATGACAAGTCATATGCAGATAAGAACCTATTGACAGTGGCATTATTATTATTATTATTCCCTACCCCTTCACAGCAACCACAAACTAGTTGTTAATTAGGCATCCCTACACGTATAATGTACATGAAGGAATAAATTCACTATATTGTCAATCAAAACAATATTATTCTCATGCTACTAAATAACCTATTTGTGTCACTATTTTATTTGCCATAATTTTGCAATTTGATTTTATGCAAGTCTTTTTCTATATTTAAAAAAAATTCATGTTTATCTTCTCCGCGTTCATTTCTACTACATAAAAGAAAATACTACCTTGTTATAGACTAAATTTTTCATCACTTATCTCAATTTTTTCGTTAATATATTAAACTCGAAAAATTATTTATCATCCATATTTTACTAGTTTGACCAAAGTTGACGATTAGTTTGTTAAAAGTTGTGCACATATCAGTTAGTTAATGGGACCCATGAACTTCGTTAAAAGAAATTTAAGCCTTTTTTTTTCCTTTGGGAAAAGCCTTGTTTGTTTCAGTTTTAATTTTGTTTCTTAAAAAAGTTTTTATAAAATTGTTTGAATAGTTATTCATCAAAATTATATTTGAAAACAAACACACCAAGACTGAGTGAGGTTTCAACGAGATCTCGAGTCCTCAAATAGAGAATAAAACCGTTGGGCAGAGAAGAAAAGGTTTCTGGATTCTTCAAAATTTATTAAAAAAAACGCGCGCGCGCAACAGCAATTTTTTTTTTTTGGGTCGAAAAAACACAATAACAATGAAAATATCTAAAAAATTGTTTTGGTTTTTCATTTTTTAAAAAGGAAAAACCCATTTATTGGTAACTACATTTTTTTTTCAATTTTTAGTTCAGATCTAATTAAATGTTTTAATTTTGCCTTAACTCGTGCATAGGGCTAATTATGCTAATAGAGAAGTAATATGCTAACCAATCAAAATTAAGGATTTAACTGAAAAAAAAAAATTACACAGCTACCAAACTAAAGATTGGATAAAAGTATAGTTACCTGCAAATTGATTTTTCCTTTTAAAAAGAAATAATTGTTCTTTCGTTTTTCAAAAGAAAAAACTAAAAATAAATTACCAAACAAGTTTTTCTTATTTATAAAAATAGAAAATGTTTTCAAAATTTTTGGGGAAAAAAAAAACCAACAAGACGTCTAAGAACTTCATCAACTTGACCTGCACTTGATTTTTGGGGGAAAAAAAACCAACTAGAGGATAGCACTAGAAAAATGATCGTCTCAAGCCTATCAAGTTTGTGGCTTGATGGGGATTGGTGAAAGTATTTTGCTTTCGCCTCCCTCAGATCACCAATTCAGATTCCAACCAATCAATGTCACACAAACCAACAAAACAAGAGGCTCAAACAATTAGAACCACAGGATATATTCACTTCGTCCAATAGCATTATTATCTTTTGTTCCTACATCGCTTTTTTTGCCTATTGACCTTTTCAAAGTTTAATCGTAGCCGCGGTAGTATTACTTATATATTGAGAGATGCAGGATCCCCAGTTCAAAGCACAATCGGTAGCACTTCTTCAAGAACAAAAAGACAAGGCTCTAAGAATGACGAGAACAAACAAAGGTAACATGACAATGAGGAGGACCTCGCTTTTTAAGGCAGGCCAACCGCCATATGAGAAGATTCAACAGAGGCTGGACTATTGGATAAAGGATTGAGAACCAAATAGTCATTGCGTGTTGTACACACAAATATAAAATTTATATCAAGCCACACTATCCACAAGTCATGATAAATAGTGCCACTCATTTCTCAAATTGCTCAGAAATGCACAAAAAACCTGTCTAATTTTTAGCAATTTAGCGAAATACACCAAATCTTTTCCTATTATGTACTTTTCCTCCTTTGAACCAATCACTTTTCTCTTTGAGAAAGAAAGGAAAAACAAGAAGAATTTACAGGGAATGCGTTCCATTCATGAATGACTGAAATAGAAAATGGAAAAGGTATATACAGCACCAAACATAATGGAATCTTGCCAAAGGCTGCAGGTGGATATACTTACACAGCAGGGTGGTATCCATGACTCACATTGGTTTCCACCCTCTGCACAGCTCTCCTCAAACCCCACTCATGGCAGAATTCTAGGGCCAGCCGAAGTGCAGTGCCAAGTCCTAGCACAATGATAACACCTGCATAGTGTTTTCCAATTTAAGGAAATAAATATTACTTTCAACTTGGTATGTTCATGATTGGCACTAAATTCACAGAAAGTGTAGTCTAAAACAAATACCAATTATTATGTTTACAGGTAGTGCAGAGACACCAAATGTGATGGATATGAGCACATCCAACAAAAGACCACCGATGAGAATTGAAAATGCAACCCAGAGAGGACTAAAACATCCCTGTCATTAAAAAAAAATGAAGATAGGCTGCGAATTACAAAAGTGATATATACTTGCGAAGTATGATGAAAACAGTAAGTGGGCAGAGTATTCTCCTCACCCTTTCACGATCCTGTGTCCTCATTGTCGGGTCAATCCTCCATACCCAGTAATCAGTCTGCTTCATACATGACAGAAGTTAAAACCTATAATGCATGGGAGAATCTATGTTCGCATTCTTAAACTCAATTCCTCACAAATTTGAACTTTGGTTCAAGTGACTGAGACACTACCAATACTGACCACATATTTTGCAGCCCCAGCACCCCTACAAACCTGATAGATTGGTTGTAATATCAATCTATTTGGTTAGGTTTGGAATTAGGAAGAAGAGGGGTATTAGAGGATTAGAAGAGAGAAAGAGAATCAGAATCAGAGAAACAGAAACAGAAACAGATAGAGCAGAGAAGAGACGGGTGCCAAGAGAGAGAAGAATAAAGAGACTAAGAAGAGTGGCTGCTGAAACAAATGCATTTCTTCACTAATGATCAACAACAGAACTTACATGAGGTGTTGCCATTTATTTATATACAATGGGGTATGGGTCAGTCTTAAGCCACAAACTAATTATGCTAAGGCCTTTGTTGGCTAATCTCCTAATTAATTCACTAGGGATTAGGGATTTCAACACTAAATTTACAATTATATAACAAAACCCAATCTGAAGGATGTTTGTGTAGATTACAATTCCCCATGGTTCTTGTTTTGAATTCAATTAGCCAATCGGTGGTTTAAACTGGCTCGTTTAATTCCATAATTACTCCTTTTGTCACTGTACCACCCAGTGCTAATCATATTAAAGTTAAAATGACAAACAATTCATTGTTGAGCTGTCTTAATCATACCCTGGATAATTTCATTGTATTTTAGGGCTATTGCTAAACTCATATTTCAAAATAACCTGTCCATCTCAGCAACAACCCTAGAACAATCCAGAAACTGAGTCAGTCACTCAATAATAAAATTGTCCACCTTTTGTACCCCCAAAAGCAAAAGCTCATTGTTTTAACATTCATATGATTGTTAAGTAGTAATTAGACAAACTGACAAGCCAAAGTGGGGTCAGTAGGTGCATTTTAATCCACAGGAAAGTGAAAGATTATACAGTGATTTATCCATTCTAGCATCTTCCCCTGGATGTTAACTGCAAATAAACCTTAGACTTTTTACCTGCCAAAAATCCTCACACTCAAATGCCCTATTAATTACATCAACCTCATGTGGAACTTTACTAAGTGGCTATCGGTCTATAGCTCTCTAATTTTCACTGAAAGTGAAAGTAACTACTGCTTCATCTCCCAAACAATTACATTCAAAATGCCAAACCAACCAGATAAGGAGGTGCCCCACCATGCTTCAGCACCAAGGTGGGCAAAGCTTTTGATATGAAAAACGCCGGCCCTGGCATGAAGATAATAATGACAACTAAAGAAACTGAGGTCTGTGTCCATAAATTTTTGGCATTAAGTGTTTGGTTTAAGCTCACAACATATATAATTCTCCAGTTCCTCATCTTTTTTTACCCAAAGGAAAAGGACAGAAAATGTAAGATGCATACATTTGGCTGGGATTCAGGAGGTGACACATTCTGGGCTACTTGCCTGCATTTAAATCCAAGTCCGAACATTATTGAGATGCTCTTCTAAGTTTTGTTAAACGGATGTTATGAATGAATTTAAAACTTACTGGCAGATCTCACATGTGTTTGATCCTCTGGTGCGAAACCAGGTTTCTATGCATGTTTGATGTGCTTTTGCTAGTCCACCCCGACATTGACATCCAAGATCTATCAAACTTTCTTCTTTTTCTTGTTGACATATTCTGATGAAACAATACAATGTAATGAGTCCAATTACCTTCATAAAATATCTAACATAACGCATATTCAATGATTTTATCACACACTGCCATATTGGTACAACTTAATATAACTCAATTAATCAAACTCTTCAGAATCTAACATGTGCAGTGATGGAAATGAGTGCAGATAATGAGTGATGGACTTAGACTGTTCCTACTCTCTCGCAACCCGTCTCCTTCCCACTTCTGTTCACTGGTCAGACTCACTAACCCAACTTTTCTGCTATTTGTGTTGGTCACATGGTACCCACTCCCTCAATTAGTCTAGGCAATAAAACAGATAATAACAACCTATGAAGAAGAATTAAGATTTAAAACCCAATGATAAATCTTTAGAATCATTCATCATGTAGCTAAGAACATCATCATGAGAAGCCTTTCATAGAATGCTGCAAAAGTATAGACTGATGGTAAATGCAGAAAAAGAAGCCTAGAACCTTTAATACAATAACAATAACAGAGATAACTTTTTACCATTTGACGATGATTTCTATACATTTTAATTGTCATTCTATATAGCAAACATTGACATTGGAATTAGCCTTGCTCAAGTAAGACTGATTTATATCTGTTAGGGTTATAGAAGACTGAGTTGACTTAGTTTATCATTGTAGATAGGACACCTTTATTGTAGGAATAGGATGTTCTTTCGTATTTATGAGCCATTAAAGCAAAGGCTCCTCTCTATTGTATATATATGCCTCTCCTCAGAATGAATAGTAATTGCACTCCAACTATATCAGTCTGTATGGTATTAAAGCCTTCCTTCTGGAATCATTTTCACCATTTTTTCCCCTTTTTTCCGTACGTCAGATTCATCAATGTGCATCACGGTTCCTTTCCTGGTGGGCCATTTGCTACACATGATAGGAACTCAACTAAGTGTTCACAAGGCTCCATCCTGGAGCTTTCTTGAGTTTCACTTCTTTCATAATCTTCCTCAGTCTCAAGACTTGTTGCCATTGCCCTGCTTCTGCATACATATTTGACAAGGCAACATGAACTCCATGATTATGGGGTTCGAGAGCAAGGATTTCTTTCACCACTTTTTCAGCAAGATTAGTATTTCCATTGCTTTTGCAAGCTGCCAATAAAGATCCTAAAATAGCCACATCAGCTTTCCATGGCATTTCTTTTAACAGTTCTTCGGCCTCTAACAGCTTGCCTACTCTTCCAAGAAGATCAACTGTGCATCCATAATGTTCAATCTTTGGTTCAATACCATAAATTGGCTTCATGGAGTGAAAGATATCACGGCCAACTTCAAGCAAGCCCGCATGACAGCAAGCAGATAGAACTCCTATGAATGTAATGTCATTTGGTACAAGCTGCTCCCTCGTCAGTTTATGGAAGAGAATAAGGGCATCTTTAGCATACCCATGGGTAGCCAATCCACATATCATAGCATTCCAAGTTGCAATATTTCTTTCAAACATACTTTCAAATACCTTTTGAGCCTTTGTAATCGCTCCATTCTTTGCATACATGTAAACCAATGCTGTGCCAAGAATCACTCCCACTTCAATCCCTTTATTCTTCATAAAGTCATGAATTCTTTCCCCCAAATCAAGACAACCTGCTCGTGCACAAGCAGATAGAACTGAAGCCAATGTTGCGCCATTTGGTTCAAAACCTTGGGCAATCATCTGATTAAAGAGCATCAAAGCCTCGTTTGAACAATAGCTTTGAGCATATCCACTAATGATCGTTGTCCAAAGGCTCAAATTTTTTCCTCCAAATTTATCAAACAAAAAGCGTGCTTCAACCAGATTGTTCAAAATAGAGTAACCCCTCACCAACCCATTAGTCACATGTAAATCAATATCCAATCCAAATTTTAGAATCTGGGTATGAACTTGTTTGCAATGTTGCAAGGAGTGGGAGTTAGAACATGCCTTAAGAAGAAATGGAAAGGTGTGTTTCCCAGGTACAACACCAAGCCTCCTCATGTCAATAAAAAGGAGCAAAGCCTCAAGGGGATGTGGGCCACTAGCTAGAGCTCTAATCAGTGTGTTGTACATGAAGCTATTGGGATGGCAGGTGCTACCAAAGATTCTGAATGCATAATTGAGATCTCCGAATTGGGAAAGGGCACAAAAGCAAAGTAAGCGGCTGGCAGCAAAGTTGTCACAGATGTGAGCCGAAATGATCATTTGAGCATGCACTTGTTTAATTTGGTGCATGGATCTGCATTTATCTGCGAGGAGTGAGAGATGAGGAGCATTTGATGGTGGTGGTGCAAAACATGTGTAGGTGCGTAGCTGAAAAACAAAATACTTGCTGAAGAAGCGCAGATTTGGCAGCAACATTTGAAGGAAGGCTGTTTTCCTCAATTCTTTTTCAATTTTACAAGTACTTCCAACAGTTATAATGAGAGCCAGCGACCTAGTACTGCAATGATAATATATTGTTTTTGTAAATGTAAATATAGGGTTTATAGAAAGGAATTTTGCTTTTATTTACCATTAATATTAGGCTGAGTTCTTTGGGTGTTAAGACTTGCTAAACTGCCTCGGCCATACCTTAGACAGACTATGATTACTTAAATTTTAGTCAAGTAAAATGTGACTAGGTTGCCTACATAAAGATCCAAAACCAAGGGTGGAGCAGAATTAATCTTCAGCATACTCAAGCTCACTATGTACTGCATATAGAATATCAGCATAAAATACAACCAATATCATCGAGGTCAATATTCATAATCCATGTGGTTCATTCATCGGACTCCATGCAAAAGCGTATATAGTATTCCCTAATATTCATTCAGGGGAGGCTTGTACTGTATAAGATGCCATCTATGGTAATAGAGGAAAGCGTTAATAATATATACCTGCATTGTTCTTGGGAACTTCCAGACCTGGACAAGCAACCCTTATTTGTGGAAACCGCAACTGATTTCAAATCCTCGCCATCGCCTAAGCTACATAAGTTACTCTCTCGAGGTTCCTGCTTCTCGATATCAGGCAAATCAACCGCATCAGTGGCATCATCTCCTGTTTTACTTTCCAGCATCTGAATTTACTCGTCACTCGCTTCTTATTATTATCCAAATCCCTATTTACAAGTCATTGAAAACGAATGAACTAGGCCTGGCTGCGTTCAAATTGGTAAAACGCCATAAGCATTCGTAATTGCTCAAAAGCGAATACCTGAGAAGAATTTCGCCTCTATTAAATTATCGTCGTGAATGAACTTGAAGCCACAACTGTCCAAATACAGAATTTACAACACCCAATTGATTATTCAAAACTGAGGAACGAATTATCAAACCTGAGAGTTCAGAAAAATAAGCTGTTGATTTGGGAATTACCTATCAGTAGTAGATTGACCGACGCGCTGAGCATCAGATTCAGAGAGGGCTTGCGAGTGCCACGGAATCGCTATAATACTATAATGACGGAGATACGGCTGCGCAAGCCCAGGATTCCGAAGATCTTTTTTGAGAAAAGGTTTGCATCTATCTAATTGTCGGATTAATTTATACAAGGAGACACCTATTTTTAACAAAATTTAAGTAGGCCTCGCTTGG
Source organism: Acacia concinna (assembly GCA_037177275.1). Taxonomy (NCBI): domain Eukaryota; kingdom Viridiplantae; phylum Streptophyta; class Magnoliopsida; order Fabales; family Fabaceae; genus Acacia; species Acacia concinna. Next base: position 13,190,588 of record JBAGKO010000004.1, on the reverse strand, counting down.
TTTCACGTTAAAACTTAATTTTATGTAAGTTCAGATAAAACTCCTCTCACATGTTTACTTTAAAATCTATAAAAGTTATTCTTAAAAATTAATACAAATGGACACTGATAAAGTTTGTCCATAAAATCAATCAAAACTCACCACCAAATTTAATTTTTCCATGTCAGTAATTAACCTTTTAGATATACTACTCCTATTTTTATTTATAAGCCTTTTTAAAAATTTAAATAAATGAATTAAATTACTTAATAATATTATATTTTGTATTTTATTATATTATATAGTAATTAATAAATAAAACAACGTAACTTACCAACGTTAAAAAAAAAAGTTTACTGAACCAGTTTTTATTTTCAATTAATGAAAGGCAGAAACACGATGGTGAAGATGGTGAAGATGGGAAGGGATGCCGTGGGGATAGGGAAGACTGCAAGAAAGGTACTTGTATGAGTTGTTCCGGGTGTTTAATCACCTCACTTATATAAAAAAAAAAATTGTATTGAAGTAGTGAATAAAGGAATATACCTAAAGATATCTAGAAATATAAATAAATTACTGTCAAATTTTAATTAACAACTCTATAAATTGTCATGAGGTTGTCATTAAGAACTCCTGAGATGTCATTAACAATTTTGCAAATCCTAATTAACAACCCCACAAATTATCATGTGATTGTCATTAACAACTCTACGAGACCTGACAGTAATTTATTTCTATCTTATGACCTCTTTAACGTAAATTCTCTTACTCGAGACCTCAACACAATTTTTTTTTTCTTTCTTTGTTATATATTCAACCCATAAGCCTTGTAAGATTTCTTTTTCATATCAATTCTTTCAAAATCAATTCCATTCGACCTAGTCTAGGCCTCTGGGTGGTTCCAGTTTGTATATCAATGTAAAAAAGGGAAAAAGATAAATAAATACCCCATAAATATTAAAAATTTTGAAAGATGACCCAATTTTGATAAATAACAAATGAATGGCAGAAAATTGGTCAGTTTTGTCATTCTCTATTGAGTTTTAGTCATTTTGTTTTAATTATTATTTGTTCAGTTTTAATCATTCTATATTGAGTTTTGATTAGAATCCCTCATTTATCATTTATCAAATTTAAGTCATCTTTCAAAAATTTTAATGTGTAAAGGGTATTTATTTATCTTTTTTCCTAAAAAAATCAATTCCTTAGTTAGGTATTGATTTTTTCCTTTTATTGGTCGACTGTGTTATAATATTTTAAAATAAAGAGATGTGTTTTTGTAAAGTCATGTTCATTAATTAAGGGATTTATATAAATAGTTGTGTAGAAAGTTATGACACTAAAAGTTACCAATGTAGTGTCTCTTAGATTTCTAGAGGCACATGTGAAAGTTTGTAGCCATATATATGGCAGTCACCACTTGATGAAAAGTTGTATTTATTTATAAGAAAACTCTTCATAATATAAAGGTATAATTCTTCATATATATATTCATGAATCTGTATATAATATTCATTATGAAAGAGCAAGCTAATCACCCAAGAGGGGGTGAATTGGGTGTTTTAAAAATTTGCAACTCAAACTTAAGAACACAGAAATTTATACTGGTTCGGTCCAACTCTTGACCTACGTCCAG
>JBAGKO010000004.1:13161536-13188873 GCA_037177275.1 Acacia concinna | reverse complement strand
TATCTTTTGAAAACTTCGAAGAATTTTTGAAGATCAAGAAGAAGCTATTGATAGTTGCCGACAACTTTATCACAAGAAGAAGACAAAAGGAAAAAGTTTGAAGAGGACATAAAGAAGCAATTATGTAATAACTTTCTATTTGTCAAAAAGCCTAAAAGAAAAAGTCAAAAAGGCTATAATCTTATCTTATCATATTTTATAAATGTTAAAAAGTCTAAAGTCTATAGTATAAAAAGTCAAAAAGTCTAAAATGTCATAAATGTATAGGTATGACACTTGTAAAAACATATAGAAGAATAATGCCTTCTATAAATAACATTGTAAACATTGTAAAAGGAAGAGGTGTGGATTCACAGTTTGCATACACTAAGAATCAAACAACCTTGCTACCTGTGAATAAAAGTTCTCATTCTCTGTACCCATACTCTCAAATTTAATCTTTCAGAATTTTATCAACTATTTGGAATAACGATATAAGGTATGTGTAACTAAACTTCTTATAGGGATTAAGGGTAGTAGTATTATTTTGATCAAAAAAGTAATGATCCTATAAGGGATTTCTGGTTATATTTCATAAGGCTAGAAATTCAGTTACGCCTCTAGTAGGAAACGAAGGAAGGCTGTGCTGATATGGTCTGAAGGGGGAAGGTCTGATCACCCATGTGAAAATAGTGATCTGTAATAGTATCCTATATGAAAGAGGACAGGATCCTTCTATCACCCAGATCATGTTCAGTCACCTCTGAAAGTCTTTCTTTATGAGGTCATAACCAGTCTGTCAATTATGCTCCTTCCTTCGTTTCCTACTGGAGACGTAACTGAATTTCTAGCCCTATGAAATATAACCAGTAAATCCTTTATAGGATCATTACTTCTTTAATCAAAATAATACTGCTACTCTTAATCCCTATAAGAAGTTTAGTTACACATACCTTATATTGTTATTCCAAATAGTTGATAAAATTATGAAATATTAAATTTAAGAGTATGGGTGCAGAGAATGAAAACTTTTATTCACAGATAGTAAGATTGTTTGATTCTCAGTGTAGATAAACTGTGAATAATTGAAAAAAAATATAAATTTTTTAAAATAATATAATGAACTTCTTTAATTTTTTTTAAAAAACCCAACCGAATTTTATAATTAAAAACAGATAGTACTTACTTCCGAATCTGTCAAAGTTCTCAAAGGTAATCCAGACCTTAGAAACTGGCTTGTGAGATGATCTGCTCCCCGAAAGATGTGCTGAGTTCAGGTTGGCCGTAGACGAAAGGCGAGCAGTTCCATTAAAATTGTTTGATGTTTGATTTCATAGGGAATTCTGAAGTGTGACCACTTCAATGGCGGACACGGGCTCTGGGACATCGCCATCGCCGTCATCGGTGAGGTCGTGGAGGACTGCTTTCTTGACTCTCAGAGACGAAATCCTTACCCCTCCTCCTCGTACTTCGATCGCTCAAATGTTACATAATCTCATTTTCTCCCATTCTCACGCCTTGTTGTCTGTCGTCCCTGAACTTCCTCCTCACGAGGTATCTCTTTGGAATGGCATGGACTCAGTAATCTTTTCATTTAGTTCACCACTTGATCTAACTCCTAGTTCAAATTCTTCTTTAAGGTTTTGCCCGACATTTTGTTTATGCTGGAGTTGGTTACGACTACTTCAGCGAGTGAAGAAGAATTGACTCAAGTCTTTATGCTAACCTCAAGCTTGGTACAAGTTAATCACAAATGTATATACGGGGCAGATGTTATTACATGGTGTTCCCCATTGATTTGCCTCTCTTCTATTTTTATTGTCATAGATCCATGATGTATCTCGTCGCGTGTATTTGGAAATGAACGCTCTTTCCTTGACCCGTCTCCTCAATTGTTTCGGGAAGATGCTGGATCTTTTTATTGGAAATGCTGTTACCAGTGACGAGTTAAAGAGAACTGGAAGTACTTCTTCAACGAGACATGCGATTGACTGTTTACAGGCTATCAGGTTCTTTCATCCACTTGACAAGTCTGACGCTGTAATATTCTTCCAGTTAGAGTTGCTGTTGGCTGTTGGAAAATATATCAATAGTGTTTTTAATGGGTCGGGTGCCAAATTCATGATCATTTTCTTATCTATGCCTGTCCATCAACCCAAACATACTCTTACTGCTATCTTTCCTGGAAAGTAGGCCTGCTAATGACTTATTTATGCATTTATTATGTATTAAAATTGTTGTAGTTTGGAAAAAAGCCAACCGTTAGGTTACTATGACATATTTTCATTATTTCACATTCTTTAAAATTTTGAAACGTGTTTGCAAGTTCACGCTGCGGATATTGACCTTCTCTTTTGCCTTTTAGTTTTAGAAAAGTTCATGCCCCATATATTAATGGGCCAATTTCTGTTTAAGTGCCCTCTATTATGGAGGGGGTTCTATGTTGTTTGTTCTTCATTTCCACTGCGTCACTATTAATACCTTTTGATCTCCGCTGAACAAAATATGCTCCTCTTCAGATGTATTATCACACCATCTCAACGAAGATGGTCACAGTCTGAAGACATACTGCTAGTTAAGTTCCTACTTAACATTATTGTGAGAACTCATGATGACTCATATCGGATGCCTCATTCTACTTGCAAAGAAAGATCTTCTGCGGAGACGTCTATGAGATTATCTAGAGATAGCAGTTCATGGGAATTACAAGGTGTAGCTTTTTCTATGCTCGGTGAAGCTATTTCAAGAGATGGATCATCCCTTCCAGTTGATATCTGGAGATCCATAATTGAGGTGTGCAACAATTCTTCTGTATGTTCATTTATTAATGTATTTTTTGGAGCTGTCTGTTTGGTCCTGCATTCTAATACAAACAAGATACAACAATTGGCCCTTTCCAAACTAGGTGCTTCGAAAAATGATGGATGGCTTGGTATCAAAAACCCCAATTGTGGAAGGCATTGTTATGTCCAGGTAACCTACCTAGTAGATTATCAAAGCATAAGGAAATTGAGAAACTGAGAGATTGCACTGCTCTGGTCATGTTGTTTATTATTGCCTGCTGATGCATGTTTTTTGTAGGTTTTATGAATCCTTTCTGCATTGTTTGCATTTGGTTCTTTCTGATCCTAAATGTTCTGTATCAGACCATGTAAGTTTCTATGTGTGTATTTCTTAATAACTTTAATGAGTCTATGTTTAGCCCTTTTGGTGTTTCAGTTGTTTTATTTATTTATTTTTAGTAATTTCATTTTTTAGGTGTCAGTTTTCGTATCGGCCCTACAAATGTTCCTTACTTATGGCCTTACTGGCAAAATGCCGCTTTCTTCTCTCCTCATTAGTCATGAGGAGAAGCACCCTAGTACAATGAGTCCTAAGGCAAGTTTGGGGCAAGGGAACAGGACCAGTCATGGTGCATATAGGCCTCCACACTTACGCAAGAAGGAGGGTTTAAATTTGAAGCATAATAGGGCTTGGCATCCTCATTCTCCAGATGGTGTAGAAGATAATGAATGTTCTACTTCTTATGTTGCATCTTCAGATTCTGATTTCAGTGATGGTGACGGACCAACTAAGGATAGTGAAAGCGTGAAAAACTCTAGGGTCAGAGTAGCTGCCATAATTTGTATACAGGTAAATTTCTTAAATCTTGAATTTACTTCGTCCCAAAAGTACTTTTATGAGCACTTAATACCAAAATGTCAATTATATTCTCCCAACATTTAGATATGAGTATGCAGAAATCCTCAAATAATCAAATGCTAGGAGGGAGAATAGCTGACACAATAGTGTTGAAGAACTCAAACTAATTTATGACTTGCTATTTCACCATCTCATTACAGCTACCATCACCCCATTGTCACATTGTATAATCGTTACAATGTAAGTTAATTCTTTAAAACTTATTTTTTACTGGGAAAATAAAACTTCCATGTAAGCCAACCAATTGATTATGAAATGTTTTGAACTTTCTTGGCAATCATGTTACTCATGTTATTGTTACTAGAAGAGATTGGTTACTTTCCCAGCAAATCATGAAGATGTCACTGATTGCCGATAATTTCGTTTTTATGTGGTTATCTAGATGCTATGTTTTCCATGGTATCTAAAAAACAAAATCTAGATGCTATGTTGGCCATTATTAATTATTGATGGGAAATTTATTTATTTTTGGTGAAATATTCAAATGGCGGGAAGGATCTTTGTCAAGCTGAATTTAAATCCTTCTCTACGCAATGGTCCATACTTTTTCCTACTACTGATGTACTACAACCAAGGTATGAAATTCGTCCTCCTGTTATTGTTCAAAGTTTTCTGCGATCATCTCTTTATTTGACTATTGATTTTGCTGTCTTTTCTTCTAATTTTGCATTCTTTGATCTCCATATCCGTAGGAAGTCTGATGCAACTCTCATGACATGCTTGCTGTTCGATCCATATTTCAAGGTCTTGAATCTTTTCTACCTAGTTGGGTGTAATGGCTTTATTTTTGATAAGTCATGTCCTTTCCTATACATGCGCTCACACACACACATTGCTGTTATGAATTTTACTGCATGGATTTAAATTAAAAAGTTTTTACTAGTTTTGGGCGTGTTTAATGATCTTGTTAAAGTTGGATATAGTGGTTTCCAGCTGAAAGATGGTGCTTTACAATGTCTAGGCACGGATAGCATCTGCATCGACTCTTGCAGCCATGTTGGATGGTCTTTCACCCATTTTCCTTCAAGTAGCAGAATATAAAGAACCCAGTAAATTTGGATCTTATACCGCACTTTCAAGTTCACTTGGGCAGATTTTACTACAACTCCACAGGGGTATCTAACGACTAGATCTTGTTGAATCAATTAATTGCCCAGAACCTTCCTTTATGATGGTTTTGTCATTTCTTTTAAATGTTCTTGACATGTTTTGACTCATTTCTTGCTCTATTTCCCAACCAGTTTTGTTATATTTGTTTATGTAGGCATTCTATATATGTTACAGCATGAAGCAAACGGTAGATTGCTTGCATTGCTGTTTAAGGTTCTCAGGCTGGTGATATCATCTACACCGTACGTAATTTTTTTTCTTTAATTGTACTATTACTCAAGTTATTTTAATTGCAATTGCAACGTTTTCTTCTTTGTTAATTTACTTCTTAAGTTCATATCAAGGCATTAGGATTTGGAGAGGTAGGCTAGGCTAGTGCTTGAATTCAAAATTTGATGTTTCCTTCTTGGGCTTCCCCTCTTTTCTTTTCCTTTGTTTTTTTTCTTAGGATTATGATGGTGGGGTTAGATTGTTTCCCTCTATAGTATCTTATGAATTTTGGTTAGCTGGCTTTGCTTGCTGCTGACGTAGTTTTTCAGTGTTTTAGCTATTTTCCTTGTGGAAGTTAGTATGTGTAATTAGGTTTTTGTTTGAATTAGATATTCAAGAATGCCACCAGATTTGTTGCCTACTGTTGTTACATCTCTGAGGAGAAGGATTGAAGAAGGTTTTCGATTCAAACATGACCAGACTGGTCTGCTGGTTAGGCTTACTTGTATGCATATTTTTATCATTTCTTACTCCCAGTGGCACAGTTTTGTATGTAACTCTGTTGTGGTGACCTGCTCTGGCAGAGCTCTGCTCTTGGTTGTTTGTCATTGGTTCTGTCTACCTCACCTTCCTCAGTTCATGTTAGGAAGATGCTTTCTGAGGAGTTTTCTTCAGGTAATCCTTTATATATAGAAAGTTAATGAGTTTAAGAAGACAATAAATTTCATATAAGAAAGAATTGAAGAAATGTGGTCTGCAATATTTATGTGCTTTCGAGTTCATATTTTAGAAGAAACTGCTTCTGTAGGGTTTGGGCATTGATACAAGGTACAGTTGAAATTGCCTAGCAAATGTAGGACCCCTGTCTTAAATAAAGGGAACTTGTAATTTTTGTTGGGGTGATTATTGAAAGTAAACATGGGTTTTCACATGGAAGTTTAAAATTTTGAATTGAAATATGTTGAAAATCCTAGAACTTGATCCCCGCTACCCCTTTTTCTTAATTAAAGTTAAGTTTCTGCTCAAGGTATGGTGAGCCGTGAGCCTATATTCTAATTTCTGTAGGCGTGTCAAGCCATGGGGTTTTTGTGTGAAGGGGCATGATAGAGATACAAATAAAGTGCATTCACAGAACAATTTAAACTGGTGTTGGAGTAGTTTTTGAAAATATTTCTGGAAGTAGTTGGGAATGATTTGTCTATAACTTTCAAGATTACGGCTCTGACCCTACACATCAAGGGCAACGAGGGCTCATATGGTACACTGAAATGGAATGGAATGGGGAAGAGGATGGGATGGAGAAAGTAATATTGCAGATGAGAATATCTCTTATGCTCCTAAATTAAAACAAAAAGTAATAAGAAGAGATAATTATTGTTAAAAATGATAATAGGGTAAAATATATTTTGTATATCTCAGTATGTAGTATGTAAAATGAATCATTTTCTTTCAAGTATACAAAGCATGGCACAAGTAATGAAAACGTGATACTTGGATAACTATAATCTTAGCCTGTTGTGTAAGCTGCATTCCTGTTGTTTGTTTTAGTTCAGAATATAATTAATGCTTTGTGTTAAGTAACTGCAGATTAATGGTTGGGTTTATTGTTGCAGTGCAGTCAGGGTTTTTTAATTTTGCCCTTGCATTACTTTGCAATTGTTGCCTTTTTCCTCCAGGTTTTAATGAGGCTGAAAACAAATCAGGTGTTCTTTTTTTGTTAGTCGATTATTCTATGCAATGGAGCTCCCCAACCATTTGTCTTGAGGCACTCCAGGTAATCTGAGCGAAGAACTTTATTATTTATAGTTAATTTGCGAAGTTGTTAGTGATCTTAAATGGATATTGGTGCAAATGATTTTCAAAAATTTACTTGTGAACTTGTGTTAAAAAATTTATTGTTTCTAGGAATTGGTCAATTTACTAGCATTATCTTTTGCAGGCACTTAGAGCTGCATGCCACAATTACCCCAACGTAGTTTTTGAATGCTGGAAAGACATTTCTTCTACTGTGTATGTCATCCTTAGCGGAAAGCTCACTGAGTTACCTTCAAGAAGCTCAAGTGACCATGTTGGTTGCTCTACTGTGCTTGGTGGGGAAAAAGTTATTGCAGCTGCTATTAAGGTACAAATTTTCCTATTTCCCTCTTATCTTTATTTTATTCATGCTGTATCTAATCTTTTTTTCACATTGTGGAATAAGCCTTTTGATTCTGTTTTTGTGTCAATATGGTGTATAATCCATTTTAGTTTTGAAAAAGCCTCCAGGGTCAACCAGGACATTGATTTTTGGTTTTTTTTTGGCATTCATCTCTTCTGTATTTGTCCATTTTTCTCTAATAATAACAACAATGACAACAACAAAAATGAAAGCCTTACCCCAGGGTAGGTTACATGGATCACAATATACCATTTTTCTCTATTTAAAACAATATACATAATTCCTAAAATCAGAAAATAGTTACTAGATTAGAGGAAGATTAGGAGGGAATCTTCCAAACAATCAACTTAGAGGACCTGACAAATAAATGTTTCTCTTTCTTGGGCAAGATCTGATAAATCTTACATAAAAAATTTCAGGTTTTAGATGAGTGTCTTCGTGCAGTATCTGGTTTTCAAGGAACAGAAGATCTTTCTGGTGAAAAGTTAGAGGATGTTCCATTTGCATCTGATTGTATCAGGATGAAGAAAGTCTCATCGGCTCCATCTTATGAGCCAGATAACAGAGATGTAGTTATTTCTAAAGCATGTGAATCTGGCATTCAGGAATGGCATGAGGTGATTAAGAAGTACATGCCTCTTATGTTAGGGCATCCTTCTTCAATGGTGAGAATTATCATTTTCTTTTTCGGTAATATGAAATTTTGCATTTCGTTTATTGTTAAAAATCAACTTTGCTTTGCTAACTTGAATCTTATCATTTGTTATGGTGCAAAATTGTTTTCTAACCTCTTCAAGGTTGTTTTTGTTCCTGTGAACATTTATTGACTTCAAAATGTCTAGTCATGCACTTGATGATCCCTATAGTGTTGGCAAAAAGAGGGAAAGGTTAATGGAGTATCTTGGCCACTATGAAGCATAGATATGGAGTACAGCCTGGGCATGACATGAGACTGATACGAGGATGTAGAAAATTTTTATTACTTTAGAACATGATTAAGCATGTTCTATAATTAATTTGTAGAATAAAAGTCATTGAAATAAAATTAATTTATCGATATTATCAAAAGTGTGTCTTAGGTAGGAAGATTCTTTATGCGGCTTTGTTGGCCAAAATGGATGATATTTGTGGCAATTCGGTCATTTTGCCTTCTTAAATGCTTTAGCAAGCATGCCTGGTCCTTCACTGGCTTCATGCTACTTAAGAGCTGCCTCTTTTTAGGATCTTGTGGGCAAAAGGTGACTAAGCGCGTGGGTAACTAGAGTGGCTCTGTTTGTGGTTTTATAATTTTTACTCAGTCTTCGCATGATGCTTTGTTTCAAAACTGTCCTTCAATGATGGAGAATAAACAGTCTTCGGATTTTCATTTTATGAGGCATACAATTGCTAATAATATGAAAATCTTTCATTTTTCCTATTGTGTTTAGTTTTTTTAACGAGACTTCTATTGGTTCATGTTTAATGAGAAGGGATGATTATGTGGTTGTTATTTATCTTATTCTTAAGTATTAATTTTATTTTTGAAGTATGTCTCGTCCTCCATATTTCCTCTGTGGTCTGACTTGTGTTTTCCGCTCCTTTTTATGGAAGGTGAGAGCCGCGTCAGTTACTTGCTTTGCAGGTATGACTTCTGCAGTATTCATATCTTTCACTAAGGATAAACAGGATTTCATTATGTCATCTTTGGTAAGTTTTGATGAAAAATGCTTAGTTGTTACTTCAATTTCCTTGATTGAGCGAGTAAAACTATCTGCTGTTTTTTTTTCCAGATGCCTAATTATCGAAAACATTTTGTAGATTAATGCTGCCTTACACGATGATGCACCATCAGTCAGGTCTGCTGCTTGTCGAGCCATTGGAATCATTTCATGTTTTCCCCAAATTTGTCAGAGGTGATACTAAAACTAAAATTTAAGGAATAAATATCAGACGACTATCTTATTTGTTTTATCCAAGACTCATCATAATCTATGTGAAAGTTTAATAATGTCTTGCAGTGTAGAGATACTTGACAAGTTTATTATTGCAGTTGAGACAAACACCCGTGATCCCTTAGTCTCAGTAAGTCTTACTTGACTCCTGCAAATTTTGCATGGTAGTACACATATTTGCTACTTGAAAAGCCAATCAGGTAGTTTATAACTTCAGGTGAGGATAACTGCTTCATGGGCTTTGGCAAATATCTGTGATTCTATCCGTCACTGTGTCAGCCATCTTCCTTTTGGATCTACAGGTGGGTTTGGATGTTCCTGGTTTGATACCGTCAAAAACTCTGTATTTGAATTGCTACCATTTTTATTATAATTTTTTTTTTAATGTTTTCCTTCTTTCTGTTGGCCTTTTAAATACTTTGTCACAGGTACGCGTGCCAACCCCCAGTTGATCATATCGTTGAGTGAGTGTGCTTTGCATTTGGCAAAGGATGGAGACAAGGTAAATAATTATGTTTGTTAGAACTATGTTCCATTTTTACCTTTTATTATAATATTTCTTACTGAAGAATTGCACTGTTTTATCTATTATTCACATTGGACCTTTACTAGAGCCTTTGTTTTTCCCCTGATTAAGTTGATGCTAATTGAGAATTTGGAAGTAAACCTACCTACCACAGTAATGTAGAAATGCATAATTTTTTTCCATCACAAGCAACTAAATATCTGGTTGTTTTATTCCATTTTATTGTTTACCTTATCCCCCTTCTACAGAAATATTGCTTTTAAATATCTGTGGGTTAATATCTTATTTATCAGTTCCATTCCTTTTCCTTTTCTTAGGTAAAGTCTAATGCTGTGAGGGCTCTTGGATATATTTCAAGAATTTTTAGATGTACTACATCAAAATTCCAAGAGAGGTCAGTGGACCATGCTAGCAAGGCCTTTACCTCTGGTGAGGAACCAAAGGCTCTTCAAGGGTATAATCCATACACTTGCCAGTTGTATTCTTCAGAAGATTCTCATAGGCTGGAGAAAATGGTGCAGGCAATTATTTCTTGCATTACAACAGGGAATGTTAAGGTACCATATTTGCAATGTCTTAATTTGTCTTCTCTGAAAGTCATATTTCTCATTGTAATCCCACTCCATCCTTGCTAACAGGTCCAGTGGAATGCCTGTCATGCATTAGGCAACCTATTTCTGAATGAAACATTAAGACTACAAGATATGGATTGGTATAGTAAATGGGCTGTTATTTTTTCTATCAATAATGGTTTGTTTGCCTGTTAGTGTTTATTTTTTACAAGCTTTATTATCACAAGGGAAATCTTCCTTGGTTTGTTCATTTATGAGATACGTCACACACTTTCAAATACATTAGGCAGATACATATTTCAGTTTCTTTTTTAATTTTAGAATTAAAAAAGAAAAGAAAAATATAGAAATGAAATTGATGTGCACATACTCCCACAACAACCCTTATCCCATAAAGTGAGGTGAGATACATGGATTGATGCTATTCAACTTATCACGCTCAACATTCATCACCATGTAATATTAACGATCTTATAGTAGTTTGGCTAAACCTCCCTTCAAATTTAGTACTTTGCGATTACTTATAACTCTTCATGCCCTTTTGCCATCTCAATATCGAACTTGTATTCTATGCATAATATCTTTATCAATTTCATCATCTTGTACTATCAATCCCAAATACATGAACTTCAACACTTGTATTCTCAAATTTTTATCTCTATCATTTCTAAGTTCTAACTTGTCCTTTGTTAAATTTGCAATGCATGTATTTCATCTTGCTCCTACTTGGACAGAAATCTTTTGATTCTAAAGTTTTTGTTCATAACTCTAGTTCAAAGTTAACTTATTATCTGACTCCTCAATTAAAACTATATCATCCATAAAGAGCATGCGTGTATTAGAATACTAGTTCTTGGAGAATATGGATGATGAGATCACTAAAGTTATACAAGCTTCTTGAAGGATAAGACAAGGTGTAATTAATTGAAATTTTTACAAATGTGTGTCTGAATGGGACAAAAAGACATTATGGCTTGGATGTATGAGATATAGCACAAACTTGGTCATCCTTGAGGTGGTTTCACTTTTCCGAAATAGGTAGAACTGTTTAAATTTTTCTCAGTCTTAATACTGCTGGGTCATGTCAATTTTATTTTATTTTTTCCTTTTTAATTGGTGATGAAATCTTCCTACTGTCAATATCTACTATGAGCTCTCCTCCGATGATTCCTCATTCTTATTTGCTATATCTTTGATATTGGCTTGGGTAATTGTTGATCTATTTTATTCTTGCCTGTTTGCAGGGCTCCATTTGTTTTTGGTATTCTTCTGCAGTTACTACGTGATTCACCAAATTTTAAGATCAGGATACAAGCTGCTGCTGCTTTGGCTGTGCCAGTGACAATGCTCGGTACTAGATATCATCTTTTAATTTGTTTTTGTTCCGTGTTAAATTTCTTTGAAGCTTGTCGTTCGCTGTGTTCATTTCCCTGGACAAGTTGAAGGTCCTATGTATAGCTATGGTGTTTTCCTCTTGAAACTAATTCTTTATTGTCATCAAGTTATCTGGTTTGGATTAGAATGGTTGAGATGCCAACCAGCCCTTGAAAGTTTTCAGGGTTATAGGTATTTTCTGGTCAATACCGTTGTTTTGCATTGTGGCCAGTCTTCATAATTTCAACTTATATTTTACAAGTGTGATAACAACTGCAAAATGTTTGATAAATGACAATAGCATTAGAGGAAAAGTGAAGGGAAGATATATTTAGAGAAAAGAGTCTGCTGCTGTGATCTTATGGTCTTTATGATCAAACAACAAGCAGCCTTATCCTACTATTAACACCTAAATCTTTTAGATAAATTGTTGATCAAACGGTCTTGCTCAATAACTTAGTTGAATGTTCTCTCTTCAGTCTTCCACTACCCCTTTCTATATAACTCTATTTTTTGTTTTGTGATAAATGGGGCTAACGCCAATCAAACTATATGAACACTGCCATTAAAAAATATATATATATTAACACTGAATGTGGGACCTTTCTAGATAACTCTATAGTACATGATCTACCTTTCTCTCCGCCCATCAAATAGCCTTTGTACATGTACGAACCATCTCAAACAATTTTATCTTTAACAGATGCCACTCCAACTCTTCCTCGCGTGTGTTCATTATAGATACATCTATCTCAGCTACCCCCACTTTATGCTCTTCTTGTCCTCTTAAAGCCCAGCATTTCCTACCAATAATGTTGTTGCCCTCATAGCTGTATGATAAAAACTTTTCTTGTACTTGTTAGATACTTTCTTATCACAAATAACTCTGGTAACCTTCTCCGTTAAAACCATTTAGCTTAAATTCTATGATTAACATCTCCTTCAGTTTCACCATCTTTTTTTGTATAGTTGATCCCAAATAACTAAACTTCATCTTTTACCCTTTTGAGCATGGATGATTATAAAAGGGCGGCCCAGTGCACATGTGCATAGCTTTATCCCCACCATCAGAGAGGCTGTTTCCAATTAAAGAGAAGGGAAAATATAAAGACCAGTTTGGATGCCAATATTTATCTACCCATTTTGGGCATATGCACATTCATTTAATCTTTGACTCACAGTATCTGTGATGACTTGAAAATGAAATTGATCTTCATCTTGTACTCTTAGTAGGTGACAGACTAGGTATTAATATATACCTATGTACATCATAAATGAGGGCTTACTAATCATAGGTTTGTGCCTGGCTGATCTTTTCTGACGAAAACACCATAATCACCTTATTTGATCCTCCCTTAATTATAATTACATTGTTCCCTGGTTGTTTGGTAATCGAGACTATCTGTACTTCCTGCCAGACAGAATTCAAGTATTTGATGACAGAATGTCTCACCTTTCCTGCTTGACAGAATTACATCATATTATCTTATTTTATGATAATTATATTTTAAATTTAAATGTTTTGATTAGGATAAAATTATTTTGAAGTATTTTGCTGAATTTTTACTCATTTCCCACATCTCTACTCTATTTTTCTTTTTCTCTAGAGTATCACCAATCCACCTTGTACATCTATTATAACAATGCTTTGTAGTCTTCTTTTGTCATTTTTTCAGGTTTTGTTGCCTTTCTCTGATTAGTGGCAATTTGCTTTGACTTTTCTTCTAGTCAATAGCACAATCTGATGATGATCTATTCACTCATGTTTTGTCAGATTATGGGATATCCTTCTCAGATGTTGTGCAAGGCGTAGGGCATGTGATAGAGAATTTAAGTGTGGACTCAAATTCAGCACCAACGAATTTCAAGTATAAGATTGCATTGCAGAAACAGGTGAAATTCCCCATTCATCATTGCCATTGGTAAAATTTGTCAAATAAGACAGATAAGTCTTGGCGTCATGATTTATTGAGCTGAATTTAGAGGCTTATGTTACAACCTGGGAATTGATGATTTTCGGTAACAATTAACATTTTGAGATGTATTTTCGTAAATTTATTTGGCTATTATAATTTTGGGAAAGAAAATGTTACATGATATGTACTTCTTTCTTAGTTGGAGGTACTGTATTTCTTAGAGTTTTAAGTTTGACTTATATGTATGGCATTATTTTCAGGTAGGTTTGCAGTTACGTAATTGTGAATTTGCTATTTCAGTTCCCTGCTGATGGTATGGCTTAGCTAAATTCTTTTATTTCCATGGACAGTTAACCTTGACAATGTTACACATTCTGAGCTTAACCTCAAGGACAAAGCATGACCCCTTGAAAGCTTTTCTTGTGAAGGTAAGCTTTTGACATACTTGTCATGAGGAAAAAACCTAGTGGAATTTGTATTACGAACGAAAAGGAAAAACAAAGGAAAGGGTATGATGGCAAAATTATCAAAGAATAATTCAATAAGCAATGTTGTCTAACCATCTGAAGTACTCATTATAGGATCAGACATTTGATCTCTCCCCACCTTAATATTTATTTGAATTTCAAAGTTAATAACAATGGAAAGTTTCCCTCTCTTGAGAAAAATGTCATGATTGTATTTATGCATTAGTTGGAATCAACTTAAAATGTTGTGTTTGCATGCATTTTTAATGTCAGTTCATATGGATAGCATAAATCTCCCAATAATCTTTATGTTGAAGGAATCTTCTTCATGAGTTGATTTTTCTTTATTTATGTAAAGAAAGCATCATTCCTGGAAGATTGGTTCATGGGTTTATGCTCATCCGTGGAAGACATATGCCAGCCTGATGCTCAAGATAAGTCCATTGAAGATAGGAAGAAAGTAATGATTTCTAGAGCCATACAATCGCTTGTAGAAGTGTACAAGGAGAACGAACAACATCCAATTGCTCAAAGGTTTGAGGAATTGAGAAGTAAAGTATGTGCCGGATGATCAGTATTCATCTTTCAGCTTCATGTATATCATTTTAGGGTGGAGGTGAAATGAAAGGCTGGGGGTAACCTAGAAGGCTAGAAGCAAGTCGGGGATCACGGAGTATGTTGATAAGTTCCTTACAGGAACCATTAGAGTGGCTGATGACCGGACAGGCAAGGGGCCAATGAAATCAAGGAAGACTGTCATAGGACAGTGTCCCAAATATTCGGCATTTGAGGTACCCTTCATGATTAGTGCTGTTTACCACAGAATTTAATGGGAAAGGAATGAAATGAAATGAAATGTCTTTATTTAGAATTTCCATTTTGTCTTTTTTTCTCCCTGTGTATTAAATCTAATCTTTTTTAAAAAAGAAAAAAGAAAAATCAATTTCTAAGCATGTAGAGCCTTTATTAAGTTAGGTAGGTTATAAGCTTAATTTTGATTTTTTTGATATGACTCGGTGCATACATTTGAAGATTTAGACCCCAGGCATTTCTGAGTTTACTTTATTCCATATTTTGGGGCAATGTTGTAAACTATTTGAGATCAATTGCTATTTAAAAATTTAAATGTGTTAGATGGAGCCTTAGACAAGGGGAAACGTTGTTAAATTTGAATTTTGAGATAGCTTATATTTCAATTTTGTTGATGATTTGATAGAGTGGCCGGTGTTTTTACTGGTGAGTAGATCAAATTGTATTTAGCTATATGGTGTGACATGAATATCTTAATTTTTAAGTACTTGTAATCCTCTTCCAACATATGAAGTGTGTTAACTGTTAAGGGTCAAATTATGTGGCTTGACATGTGAATAATATTTATGGGCCATGTGGTTTGGCTATTTGTTTTAAATTATTCGAGTGATTGATTGATTTAATTTTGAATTAGTTTAAGGTAAATTTGGATTGGATAATAAAATTATGCTTACGACATAATTATTGTATCTCACTAGTTCCCTACATGCTCAAGAGTTTCATAATCTTTTCTCTGTTTTTTTTTAAGTAGCAGCTAAACTTTAGATTTTGAAAACTTGCATGAATTATCAAAAATGTCTACTAGAAGCTCAAATTAAAAACCAGAAAAAAGATGAAAGGTCAAGCGTCCAGTCCATAGAATCACTTCACTTTAGAAAGACAGGTCAGTAGTGACTAATTAAACCAGAAAACACAGCTTCATTTATGCTTGAACACACTAATACAACCACTAATTAAGTTAATATTAATAATTCTATAACCAAGTGTTATAAAACCAATCACTTCAAACCATAACCCAAAAAAAAAAAAATCAACAACTTCACACCAACCTGGCCCAATTATGTTGGTGGAGAAGAAGTGTAAAACATTTTTTTTTTGGTCAACAAGAGTGTTCTTATTATAAGAAATATTTTTTATATTTGTCAATCTTTTTTGAATTTATGCTTATTGATATTTGCTCAATAATAATCAAAGAAGAGAGAAAATAAGATAATTATAGAAGATGGCTAGAATGTTAGAAAAATACACGTCACTTAACTAATTTTTCTAAGCTAATCAATTAGATAAATATATAAATAGTTGAGTACAATATATGTATACTCTATATAACACACAATACATTTGTATGTAAATGATATAAAACTAATACATTTCATGAGTCATAAATTGTATAATTTTGTAAGGAAAAACTAGAGAAAAGTCTCACATTTAAAAATTTTATTTGTGAAAATGACCTAAATAATGGTATTGCTACTCTTGTGTACAAAATTTGCAGTGTGTCATTGTGTAGTAAAACTTAATAGTCTTTCTCACTAATAAAATTTTTAATAGAAGATTTTCTCAATTTATTTTAAATTTTGTGCCACTTAAAATGAAACATTTACACCCACCTTATAAATAAGGGCCCAAAGATAACCTACTTTTACTCGGGCCTGTAATGAGAGTGCATTTTATATGGTAGCGGGACCCTTTCAAGTACCAAAAAAACAATTTGATAAACAATTATTTTTTAAAAAAAAAGTGGAAGAAAGAAAGGAAAATAATGAAGAAGATTACAACTTACAAGGAAATGGAATCATATTATATGATGAAGCAATTTGTGGGCAAAAGAATCCAACAAGTTAGAGAAGAGAGAAAGCAACAGCACAAAGATCGTACGGATATGAATAATGATTGAGAGGGTCTTGTCCTACATCACAATTTATACCATCAAAGGCGTGTCTCTTTGTGCTTCCCTAGCTGGCCCGTGTGTTAATATGCACCAAACATCCCCTCTCTCTCTCTCTCTACTTTTTTTATTTGACAAATTTATGTGCCAAAATATATTATAATATCTTCATTCAACTTAGTGCCACCCCATATTTATTTTGGGGAAAATCTCACTTAGGCGTTAAGAATTATGAAATATATATAAAAAAGTTCAATGGTAGATTCCTTTGTAAAATATATATATATATATATAGGAACCTCAAGTGATATAAATTTTAAATGTAAACTTATCTTATGAATAAATATATGTAATTATATTGATAAATTAAAAAGTAGTCATTGACAATCTCATATATGTTAACTAAAGTAGCTCTCGTTAATAAGTACATGTAACTATATTAATAGGTCACAAAGTAATATTAACAAGCCTATCTATATTAACCAAACCATCTCCTATTGACAAGTATGTGTCATTATTTTGACAAATCATAGAATATTTATTGACAAGTCCATCTCTTTTAATAAAATAGTTTTCGTTGACAAATGTATATGACTATATTGACAAGTTATAGAGTGATTATTGATAAATTTATATATGTTAATAAGATAATTGGGGAATTTTTTTTTATATATAGAAAAATCTACATTGAGACTTTTTTAATAGATGATATCTACAATGAAATTTTTCTAATGTATTTTTTCTAGTTTTTGGGACTTGAGATTTTCACTTTTACCTGTTATTTCCTCTTTATACTTGTTTCGAGATTCCATAAATATTTTTTATTAAAAATAAGAGGGTAAGAAGAATATTCAAATTAATTATACACTGCCAATTATAATAACCGACAAGGATGCGTGATATCCACAACCATGTATATTATTCTTGGTCAAAAGGATGTAAAATAAATATGACAAAAAAATTGTATAAACAAGAATATATAAATTATTAATTAATTAATGAGGCGAGTATATTAAGTTTTGTTTTTTGTTTTTTTGCCTGCGAGTATATTAAGGTAATAAGGTATATTGATCTGGAAAAGGGCCAAAAAACCCCAGAAAAACAAGAAGAGGCCATACTGAATTACTAACACAATTTAAAGGAATTACAAATAATAATAATAATAATAAAAAAAAGGTAATCTAGAGCTAGAACCCTTTTTTTTCTCAAAATCAAGATATTTTAAATGATATAGAATCAAAAGTACTATCCTCTCTAGTAAAACTAACCAAAAGAAGACGGCCAAAAAACAAGGGAGAATCTAAGAAAAAGACCATTAAAATGTATAGGACAATTCAATACCGCGAAATTTATAAATTTTAAATCAATCATTCGAGAGGAATCTGGAATTTTTTATTCTTGAAATTTTGTAAAATTACATAAATGCCTTTAGATTTTTACAATAAGAATATCTCAATTTACCATAACTCACAGCTTGAATACATATTACTTACATGACTCTATTGTTGTGAATTGAGATACTCTTATTGTGAATTAAGATATACCCATAAATTTTCACAACAAGAGTATCTCAACTCACAGCTTGAATACATATTACCTAAATACCTTTATTGATGTGAATTAAAATATTTTTAATGTAAATTAAGATACTATTCTTGTGAAAATCTAGGGGCCTTTACGTAATTTCACAAAATTTCAGGATTCAAAAATTCCAGATTCCTCCAAATGACTGATTTAGAATTTATAGATTTCACAGTATTAAATTGTCCTTTACATATTTTGATGGTCTTTTTGAGATTTTCCCCAAAAAAAAATAGCCAAAAGAAAAACTATGCCGACGTTGAGAACCAGGTTTAGGAATCTAAATGGTAAGCTACACAATACACACACAAGTTGAAGTGCTGAACAATTGAGGATGATTATGATCTCTCAAGTGTAGTGGGCTATCACCATCAACAAATTAAGATGATCACACACACACAAGTGTGTGTGTGTGTGTGAAGATGATGATCTATATATATAACAATTGCAAATGAAATGAGCCATATGGAGCTTCCTACAAATAAAAGCCCAAGGTTGAAGTCTACATGTGAATGCATTACCATGCTTACGTGGTAATGAGATTTATACATATCCTCTACTCTACTCTACACATGGTTTTCTTGGGAGTTTACGTACACACAGCACTAATAGTTAGGTCTAGGAGAAAGAAATATATATATATATATCTCATATGAATAAGGATTTATGATTTAATTTTCATGAATGATGTATACATACAACGTTAGGAGAATAACTACTTCTCTGTACATAACTCAACAATGTTTAAATTTAACTGGATTAGTCAGTGGTATCAGATATTAGCGATTAATGTATATTATTATTATTATTATGATTATTATATACAAAATTATGCGCGCATGCTTAGAAGCACAAGGGGGAATGGAGTGTATATCTGTAGAGATATTTCAAGGCATGCAATCATTCCATTGATCATGTTCCCCTCCACTCACAACTACAACAACATCAAAGCTCACTCCCTATGTATCTCTCTAATTTTATTCCTTCAATAATAATAATAATAATACTAATAATAATAAATTTTGCTTTTTTCCTCTCTCCCCTCCTCACAATCAATATGCCTATAAATGAGCCATCAACTCCACAAACACACACACATATATCCCAAGATGCGATTGAGTATATTATATATCATTTCAGCAATCATAACTACAAGTCATTCTCTCTTTGACATAATTATATTCAATTTCTATATGTGCCGGGTGGGTTACTGAGTTCGGACCCAAATATCAAAATCAAAGCTAACACATGAGAAAAGCAAAAATTATACTATTTCAGGTCCTTGATATAATATTCACTTTATAATTTAATTTATTTATTAAAATTCAAAATATAATCAAAGCAGAGTCTATATATGGACAGAAGAATGTTTGTGTAGGTTTTGATGTCTGAAAATCACAGCCTGGTATGCGGGATTTGTCCTCAAATTTAATTGTTAATTTTTCCACGTCATTCCAACTTTGATGCATATAGTGTTAGTGGATTATTATTTCATAAGTAACTGTACCACAATATGGCATCATTGTTTTGGGAATATTTATATATGTATATATTACACGCCCCTCAACTTGTACTAATTAATATATGTTATTAATTAAGCACACTTCTTATGTTAAGACTTAAGAGTTAGGTTGTGAGATTTTTTTTAAAAAAAAAAAATTAAATGGACCAATGTCTTGCCCTTTAGATATCCTTGAAGGACACAATATGGTTTCTTTTCTCTCTTTTATTGTCATCTCTGAACTTTTAGCATCAAATCACCTTTCACAACCACGCACACACACAAATAATGCTATATATGCTATTAAAAAAAGAAAGAAAAATAATTATTATTAGCCCTTGTTTACCATTAATTGTTTGGTGATATTGAGTTCAAGATATACATTACGTACACTTGGAAGAGTTATGAAGATATCTGCTGTAAAATAATTAATTAATATATTTCAATTTGAACCCATTAACAACCGAAGTGCATATTTTTTTTTAAAAAAAAATATGTGACACGATTGCTGCTTGGAATAGAAAACTCAACTAGCTTAACCTGTAGTAATAGTATAATATATTTTAATTATTAATTGATGCGAAGTGATGGCAAGGTGTTAGTCAGTGACGATCATAATTGATAAATGATAATCGAGAATTAACTTTATTGAAAAACATAGGAAGACGCAATTAGAGAGATAATGTAAATAATGTGAGTTATAAAGAAGAAATTAAAGTAAGTGCAGGTCATGGTGCTGCAATATTATCATATCACTTATCTAACTTCCCTCCATTATCATCAAACAAATTATTAGTGCTTTTTTTCAAACCACTACTTTATGCATACATATATATATATATATATATATATATATCATCACTGACATCTCCACGATTCACACACATTGATCTTCAAACCAAACTAAACTTTATTCAGTCTTTTCCACCGTTACACACACACACACACACACAAATGCCCAAACTCTGTTAAAATAATAACCTAGTTGTATGTATATATATAGATCTAGTTGTGGGCCGTAAAGAAAACCTTGTTATCCATAACAGAGATCTCCACTAACCTAGAACTACTTCAAAGAAAACTTCACTAGATCTTTTATTTTTACTGTCTGTTATGAGCACAAGTTTAAAGAGGAGACTCGTTAAAGACTGACATATTGAAAGAAAGAACTGAAGAACTTATATATAGATCATGGCGCTACACCAAGTTATTTCACCTTGTTGGTCAGAATATGAAAACTTGTAATAATATTATAAGTTCAAGAAAAGATTTCATCCCAAGAAACTAGTCTATTAGATGTAAGATCCCCTTAAATTTATAAACTTTATTTTTCTTGTAAGGCTTCTCAATGTGAGACTTATAATATCGTCATATTCTCATTAAAAAAAAAATCTCTGATGTAGGTGATCGGTAAGTGCCCTCATCCCTGTAAGGAGGAGAATAAAGTCTGAGAAATACATTTATTGGGAGAAGCGAAAACACTAAGCGCTGGGACCTTTGATTAAATTTTTTTAAAACAAAAAAAATCTAATAACGGGAGCTCAATAGACTATATAAATATAAAGAGTAATTAAAAGCCTAGCCATATATATCTTTTTCAGAGAGGAAAACCCTAGTTATATTCAGTTGTGATGTGTGAGCAGTAAAAAAATGTTCGACCCATTTCATCAGAAAACTCAGTCATAAAATATAGGATGATGCTTGATTAATTGACTGTGTTTGTCCAATGTGAGAACTGTTCCTATACATATTGTGACGGCATGCGGTGGTGTGCTTTGAAATGTCTATATATATATATATAATATTAATTAATTAAGATAGAAGTAGCTAGTAG
This sequence comes from Acacia concinna, assembly GCA_037177275.1. Taxonomy (NCBI): domain Eukaryota; kingdom Viridiplantae; phylum Streptophyta; class Magnoliopsida; order Fabales; family Fabaceae; genus Acacia; species Acacia concinna. The sequence continues at coordinate 13,167,314 of JBAGKO010000004.1, read as the reverse complement.
ATTCTGTGAGTTGACAGGAAAGAATCCATCAGTAACAGATGGGATAAGAATTTTGATGAGTTTTCACTTCACACCATGCCTTTATACTGATACCAATAATATTTCAAGAAGTTGGCCACTATATATATAGACAATTATATATATATATATATATATATTCGCGGTTCAAACAATATTATCATCTCCGACAAAGCAGTTACCTCAAATACAAAATTTATATGATGAGGGAGTTTTCGATCACTGAGAAGATACTGGGATCACAAGATGGAATGTGTGTGTGTGTTTTAGTTAAATTATTTTATTGATCAGTGTTGTTTGTTTTCTTTTTTTGCAGTGAGTTGTAAAGTATCACTAATGAAGGGAGGGAATATATGCTAGAGATGATGTCCATTTATGGAATAAAAAATAAAGGGAATAGCCGAAAGATGATATGATCATGAGAGAACAAATTAAAGGAGTTTACGAGATGACTTGATCGATATATAGTATTAATTAATAATTAATAATTATTTAATTCACTAATAAGATGAACATTGAAAGTCATCATATTCCTTAATATATATAGTTAAATTTGAATTTGAAGACCTCATGGCTTTATGTCGTAATTAATTTGGATAGTTAATAATTCTTTTTGGTAATGTGAATCAAATTAATAGGCTTTTCCTTGTTTCGATTCCTTATCACCCCAACCACAATAATATACAATTAAGAACAAATTGCACACGGACACCACTTTTCATATTTTTATTCAGTTTCATATGAATCCTTTGACTTTAAAAATATAGAAATAAAATTCCCGAATATTTGATATGGTTAATTAAATAAATTTTATGAAAAAGGATGACTGGCATATAATAATAGAGGAAGGAAAATGACTAGTGGCCCATTTCGTTCGATTTCATGAGAGAGGATTATGCTTATATAGCAAAGTGATTGTGATGTTTGGTTGACCTCATGTAATATAAAGAAGATTACATTTTTTAATATGGATTGTTAGAAATGAAAAATAAGGATGCACGTGTCTTATAATCAAGTGAAAAGATATTATTGTCATTATAAAATTTTAAAATTAACCAAAGTATCCACCCATAAACCTATTAAGTATTAAAAAAAGTACTACCATTAACTTAAATTTCTAGTTTAAGGGGATAAGATTCTTACATATTAAAATAAATTAATTAAAATTAATTATTTTTATTTGCATTTCTATAAGTTAAATATAGTAAGGTAATCTGTATTTGCATACTTATATAAATTAGTCTGGCTTTAATTAAAACCAAAAAATACAGTGCATACTTTAAATTGATAAAAAGAATAAAGTAACTTATATATATTTAAAATAATTACTATGTTAAGATCATACTTCTTCTATCTTGAGTCATGTGGGAGTTATCTCTTTAATCTTTACAATTTTATAATAAAGCTCTTAGAATTTTTTCACCCACACAAACAACTTATATATCATTAATTTATTTCCTATTTCACTATATTTAAGGGTTTGTTATGTCCCAAAAGTTGTCACGGAAGAGCAATTTTGTCATAAAAGTTTTTCGAAGCGCAATGTCATCCCAAGAGTTTATAAATTGTAGCAATTTTTTCTGGCTGCTATCCCAATTAAGTTTAACTATAAATTGATTGTATGTTGAACTGACATTCTACGCATCATTCACATTGTTTTGTTAATGTGTGAATTTACTAAAGAAGTTTCCAACTCATAGCAATGTCTCTTACTATTATATAAGTTAAGCTTAGTTGTTAGTTAATCGAATATGCTGTGTTAAAAGTTTGAACAACATTAAAGAAGAAGAAAAGGTTACATATAGAGGGGGAGCTCACATTTGTCAAGAAGTAATGATGAAAAATATTCAATCACTATATGCATAACGTACACACTAGGGATGATTTCCAGGAGCAAGACCATCAAAAACTCTTTGCCATTGTACTCCAATCACGCCAAGATTGTTAGGCACCTCTTTGATTTTTTTCTTCATCTCACAATATGTTTTCAACTCTTTGATTTTCCTTCATCACACACAAGATGTTTTCACCTCATAGATTATCTCTAATCCTTCATATGGGTTCCATTATAAAATTTACTTATTTTTAATTTTAACTTTAAAAATGAAGTAGATAACACATAGACTCTATAAATAAGCATAGTTGATTAACTAATGAATTAGAGCGAAATTACTACGATTTGGAAACTTTCAATGCAACATTGATCCTAAATAAAAACTTTTAGGACAAATTTACGCATAACTCAAAATAAAAATAACATAGAATGACAAGTGGACTATAGGCTCAATATATTTAGTTAACTAACAGTTAAACTTAATGGCCAGGGAAAATTATTATGATTTGAAAACTTTTAAGACAACATTGCATTCCAATAAACTTCCATAGAAAAATAGTTTCACCTTTACAATTTTTGGGACAAATAGGCTCTTAACTCATTTCACTAAAATAATATAAGTGACATGAGGTTTAATAGCATGTAATTTAAAATTTAATGGGATATATGTAAAAACAATTAGAAGTATTTACATTAACATAATCTTTCGTTAATACTATAGTTGGTTTAGCCAAGGTTCTCAAAACTATATTGAACTTGAGGACGTTTTTATTGTTTAGACCGTCAATCGGTCAAAATAGCGGGTTGAATTTTATATTTAAGTCATTTTTATAGTTAGGCCGCTTTAAACCATTATTTACTCATCATTGGGCCAAAAACTGCTATGTAGCTAGGAACTAAAACGGTTTTTTGAAAATCGGACTGATCAATTTAAAATAATTTGAAAACTAAAAAAGAAAAAACATATATAAATTAGTTTAGCCTTTTTTTTCACTAAATTTTCATCCTTATAATTTTTTTGTGTAAAATTCACTCTTTTAATTTTATTATAAATAAATTAATCCCCGTCACATGTTTTGAAATGAAAATATTTTTTTTGGTAAATGAAATTAAAATATTTTAACAATAATCATTTTTATCTTTTTTCAACACTTATCTTCTTACATTGCATATATAATAATATTATAATTTTTATAATTTTAATTGTATTTAATTTATTTTTGTTTTGATAACTTGCTAAATTTCAATAGTGTCTACTAATATTATTTAAAAGGAATTTTTGGTATTTAAATTTTATTAATAATAAGTGGTATTTAACCTTAACTAGGGATAATTAATAAATATTCAAAAAGGACGTCTATCACCTTTTACATTTTTTGGTGCAAAAATACCCATCAACATTCAAAAATAGGGTAAAAATGCCCTCTCCATTTACTGTTCCATAAGTATTTTTGCCCCATTTTTTAATGTTAATGGGTATTTTTACACCCCAAAATGTAAAAAGGTGTCAGATGCCTTTTTGAATATTTATATGGGCATTTTTGCACCTTAACCCTAAAATATATTTTGTAATGTTTCTATTTTATAATTTATACAATTTTGCCTTATTACTCAAAAATATTAAATTGGATTAAGGATTTAATTATATTTAAATAATTATATATTTATATAATATTATATTAATTTATTTCTTACATCAACAATCCAACCAAACAATTTAAACGATATGCCAATTTGAATCATGATTTATTAACCTTTCCGGCTCGACTTTCAATCTGGCTTTTAAAAATATTAGGTTTAAGGGTGTAAGGTCCCACCATGTCTCTTTAGATCTTAAGTTCATTTAGCTATTCTTGTTTTGAATTTTACAAAGTTTCAAATCTTAGTATTGGTCTTCATTTTTGTCTGATATTTTATTTTGGCTATTTGTCTCTTCTGATGATATGAAGATCAGGTTAAATTAAAAGTAGTGCTTTATAAATTTATATCTCATATCCTCTAAGTTGATTGTAAAACTCAAATAGAGGATAATACCATATGCTACTTTGATTCTAAATGTATGAATTAAATAATTAATTTGTAAATATTAACAAATTAGTTAAGTTATTATGTATTACAAATATTCGTTAGTTTTCCTAAAATGCTCCATCTATATTTATGACTAAAATTATCACATTAACTAATCTCTACTCTTAAAAATGGAGGAGTATATATATGTATATTATTTCAACTTGTGATTCAGGAAAAATAAATCATTTATTCTTTATGTCAAGCACATGCTTAAATCAGATATCACTTTGAAAACATGTCAACTCAGATTTAAAGTTCTTTTTCAGAAAAAGGAATCCGGGTGATTAAAAACATATTAATGATCTCATTAATTGATTAATTAATTAATTAGACACTACTGTAGCATAGTCACGAACGAATGTTGCCTTGGAGTCTTAGATCACTCACAGTGTCCCATCAGAATTGATGTAGTATATATATAGCAAAAAGGATATCTAACCTGTATTAGTAATAATTATAATAAAGTAGATAATTAATCATTAAATTAAAATAATAATTAGGGTGATTCTCAAACAGATCAGAACATGAAAAAGCTAAGATTTCGTGGTATCAAAAGATGAGAAAGACATAAAGACATATAGTGCATAGAAAAGTCAGCCACTAGTTTTTTTTTTTTTTCCGATACATAAGTCAGCCACTAGTTTTGTTAAAGCCCTTTTTACATATTTAAAGTTAATAATAAAACCCGCCAGTTAGTCCCTTTTCAAAATTTTTATTATAAAGTGCAGTAAGTGTGATTATTATTAATTATCCCTAGGTAAGGTTAGCTTCCACAATAACAAGATCGATCATCCTTTTGTTTTTATTTTCTTTTTATGCTTTTTTTATGGGTTGAAATGGGTCAACTGTCAATTAAGGTAGTTAAGTGCAGCAATTTAAAACGCCCGTCCCCTTTTTTGTGAAAAAAAAATGGCCTATCTAGATGAAGACATGACTTGTGAGAACGTCATTCACATTGAATCTTATCTCTTTAATAATTAAACAGTACACTCCCTTTAATTATTAATATAAGATATATTTATTTAATTAAATTAAATTACAAAATTTGATTAAGTAAATTAATATAACATGTATGTATAAAACACACTAGTCACATGTGGCAGTCCGTCAAATATGGGGTAGGCAAGAAAACTAGTAATGGTAAATCAACTACTTTTTGGTTTAAAAAATAGTCTGAAGTAAATGTGCCACTCATTTGTTGGATCCCATATTTTGATGATCACCAAATTTAGGACTTTCTCAATCTTGAAAAACTAAGAGAAATATCCAATTGGTTCAAGAGAAAGAAAATCAGTTCTTTTTAAACAAAACAGAAACCAGGCAGTAAGGAAGAATAGCTGGCACCCTCGAGAAAAAGGGTCCACCCTCGAGGACGCGGGGAATGGATGCCTTGTTCTCAGCAAGGCCAGGGAGGAGGAGAACCTGGCCAGGCAGGGTCAAACCTAGCCAACCTGGCCAGTACATCACACCCTCGAGGAAAATGGGTGTGCCCTCGAGGAAACGAGGTAGTTTGTCACTTTTACAAGGCTAAAGGGAACCTGGCCAGGCAAAGTCAAACCTGACCAGGCAAGATCAAACCTGGCCAGTGTAAGGTATCTTGGAGGAAAGCTGTGTATCCTCGAGGAAATAAGGTAATGTGCCAACCTGCAAGGCTGAAAAGAAACCTGGACAGTTAAAGTCAAACATGGTCAGTTAAAGTCAAACATGGCCTTCCTGGTCAGTACGAGGCACCCTCGAGAAAATGAGAGTATCCTCGAGGATACGGGCAACCTGGCTCATTCTCAAGGAACCTTCAAACCTGGCCAGGCTTAGTCATACTTGGCCAACCTGGCTAGTAGAGGGTATCCTCGAGGAAA
>JBAGKO010000004.1:13129254-13159350 GCA_037177275.1 Acacia concinna | reverse complement strand
GATTTGTGAGAATTGTAGTTAGTTACTTATGATAAGAATAAAATAGAGTACTATTGCGTATATCAAATAGGGGTAGATTTACAAAATTGTTGAATTTTATAACAGAGTTAATGAGATTTAAGGTTTTCTTTGGTGTACATGAAAAATGTTGGAAGTGTCTTATAAATAGAAAAAAAAAGGTGTGTTTGGATTTTTTTTCTTCAAAATAGCTTTTATATGTTTTCCTACATAATATATCACACTACAATTTTTTTTAATAAATATATGTTGGTTTAATTTTTATCATATTCTAATATAGAATGATGTTGTAATTTTAATGTTTTAATCTAATTTATGCACATTTTGATATTTATTATGCAATTTTATTGTAAAAATAATTTATATCTCACCACGACCCTTACATGTAATTATTATAAAAGCCAATGCCCTTTTTGTCATTTCACTGTAAAAAAAACCATTCTGATAACATTTATCCAAACATTCTCATTTTTTCAAAACCAACTTTTTTACAAAAGTTCTTCTCAAAAGACATTCTGGAAAAGCCCTTCTATACCAAAAGGACTTTTCAAAAGGTACATCCAAACGGGATCTAAGGAATAAATTCTCTCTTATGAAATTTTAAACTATTTTTTAAGAAAAAATCTCATTTAAATACCACTAGAAATTCTAAAACCCACAAAAAGTCTATCAACAGATCAAAAAGACATAGAAGGACAGGGTGGAAATGTGAATTTTTCATATTTGGGGTGAAAAGACTAAAAAGCCCCACTACTCAATCATTTTTACACATATTGTTAGTACTTATTGATTTTATCAAAATCATTATGAATATAGTTAAAATTATTATTACTTCTTTTAGTCAATTTCATTACTCAATTGGTCACAATACAAAACTCTATCAATCCTTTTACACATTTTCCTAGTACTTGTTGATTTTGTCATCTCCACTATTCATTTCATTAATCACTACTCAATTTATCACAATTTAAAACTCTTTCTTAATCTCTATACCCAAGTTTCTAATTGTTATGTTTAAATTGTTACTTTTAAGTTGTTATTGTCTATACTAAATTTGTCAACGACGCTTGATAGTCCTTGATTACTTCAGTATAAGTGATAACAATTTGAGTATTAAGACAATTATCAACTACTCTATTAGATGTGACTGACATCATGAGCTCCCCAAATTGTCAATCTATAAATCCAAGTTGCAAAGTACTATATTCAAATTCTCATTACTTGTATTAGGTTGTCAACAATTAAAAAATGGGATAATTGTTAATTTCTATTCTCAAATTGTTATTGTCCATACTCAAAATATTAGCAACGCGTGATAGAAGTGTTGACAACTTAAGTATAAAAAATGACTTCATATAATAGAAATTGCCAAAACACAAATGAAAACCCAAAAATCAAACAAAAACCCAGCCATAACCATAAATCAAATTGCAGCCACAAGAAGATTATCCTCATGATCTAAAGCCACCAATACCATTACCATATCAATAAAGCCATGAGAAATCAAGGCCTTTAAGATTTCCTAGATAACTGAATACCAAAACCACCAACGAGGGGGGAAATAATGATACTGTTCTGATCTTAGCCACAACCGCATAAATCTAATATACTGGTAGAAAAAAAAAAGAGATTTCTTTTCCAATTTTCTAAAATGTAGTTCCATAAAAACCACCAAAACAACAAGATTCCATTATAAATTCCAAATTCGTATTGCAGGGGATGTTGCCCACGAATCAAATTTTCACACTTTGATTATTTTCAAGGGTGAAAAAAATCAACCTTAATAGAGTGCACTCCTCCTTTATGTTCAAAATTCAACCTTGACGGAGCACGCTCATGATATGTTGTAGTGTGCTCATAAAAAAATAGTGGCCCTGGTGTGACGCTACTACGGCTATGGGCTCATAGATCTGTTGACGCTCACGCGTTACAAGATTTTAGAGGGTTCTAGTCGTCACTAGTGTTGCTGGCTTCAGCTGAGGCAGACAGGGAGGAGAGTGAAAGAGGAACGGGATTTATGTTACGAGGGACATTTTAGTAACAACACCTAAACTTCAAAAATCCCATATTCTTCCCAATTATTTCTACATCATTTCAGTTTTTTAACAGACTTTTTTAAGTTTTGAAAATCTAAATAGTATTTAAATGGGATTTTTCTCCTTTTTTATTTTTAATTTTTATTCGTGTTCAATATATGTCACTTATCATCTCTCAGTAATGAATTTCCACCCTTGGTCTTTCATGTACTCTCTTTATAAATAAAGATATAATAGAAAATAAAAATACATATCTTGCAATTTTTTTATAGGATGAATGTGTAAAAATATACATGTGATTTTTTTAAAAGTGCGCCTAATATCAAGTATTTTTTTTCTAGGTGCATCAATGACTATATGGTTACAGGAGTGGGGCAAAAATACACATTAACCATTAAACTTAACTTTTTTTTTCACTTTTAAAACTTATGTGGACAATGACACAGTTAAAGTTTTAGCCTAAATGACAGTTATTAAAAAAAAATAAAAAAAATCCACATCTACCTATACATATTAATTTATTATTTTAAAAAATAAAAAAATACTTAACTTGTTTGAGGCTGGATAAGACAATTGTCACATCGAAATGATACATAGATAATAAATAAATATCAATAGGTAGATGTGAATTATTTTTGTTTTTTATTTTTATTTACTGATACCTAGATTAAAACTTTAATTGAACCATCATTCATATAAGTCTTAAAAGTGAAAAAAAAAAATCAAAACTAACTGTCAATGTATATTTTTGCCCCACTTTTGTAACCATATAGTCACTGTTCTGCCAAAAGAAAAAGCACGTGGTGTTTGGTGTTAGGCGCATTTTGATAAAAATCGCATGTGTATTTTTACACATTTACTCTTTTTTTATATTATCATTTGATATTCAGTTCAATATTTGTGGCTTCCCTCCCAACACAGGTAACAAACTCTATGTTGGTTTACATATTTATTAATTGTAAATAATGTTTTAAACTGCTTGGTTTTAATATATTTTTTATAGAAAGGATTAGAAAGAGTATTGGAGAATAATTAATATTTATTTGTTAGTCATTATAATTCAGATTTAAATATAGCTCCTCATATTTCTATTCTATTTCAAAATATCATCTGATATGAGTCAAATTTAAAAATAAATAGATTCCATTTAAAAAAAACATAATTTACGATAGACTTAATGACTTAAGTAAAATGAAGAACATTTCTTAAAACAATTATTAAATTTTAAGAATTTTCAAATATAATTCTTATTGACATTAGTGCCAATGTAGTGCGGGGAATTTTATCCAGATTGGGGCATAGATTTATTTTGATTTGACTGGAATGATCTCCCATGTCGATTTGATCATGACCTAGATGTCCATCATAGGTGCCATTTTTTTTTCCCCCAAGATTTGTGTCATTAAATAATTTTTAAAGATGTTATTAGAATGATAAAATACATTACATAACAAATACTCAATATCAATCCCCCACTACGATATATATACTAACTTTTATCCGCAGCTAATTTAAATTTAAACAGTGTCAAGTTTTAAATAAAACAACTTCCTCAACATAAATACTTCCAAGTGCCACTGGATACATAAAAAATATTTTTAAGTTGTTGAACACATCTAAAAAAATATTTTAAAATACTAAAAGCGTTCTAAAACATTTTTTTTACTTTCGCAAGGTATTCCCAACTTGATAGGCTATAGGAAGGATAGCTGGCCAGAAGACGTTTTAAAACACTTTGAAATGCTAGATATACCTAAAAAATATTTTAAGATGCTGAAGACACCTTATCCCAACAATGTATATTTATTGACATAAAACTCATTGGTTTTTTTTGTCTTACATATGACCTAAGTGAAGCTACGTACTCTCTTAAAATGTTTTTTTGAGTGTTAAGCTGCAAATTTAACCCTCTGTAAATATCAATATATGATAATTGGGTGAATTCTTTTATTAAATAAAGGGTAGCAAAAAATTCTCCATTTTATAAGATTTTTTTTTTAAAAAAAATTCCTCCTATGTGATTTAGATATAATAGATTCTTTAAGATCACACGATTTTTTATTTTTATTTTGTTGCCTGCTTAAGGTCACACGATTTAAAGAATACTTACATATAGATTCATGAATTACTCGCTAATCCTTATATCTTTTTTTTTTTGCCTGCCGCTAATCCTTATATCACTAGTAAAATTTAAAGCAAAGAGAATCTTTGGTGATAAATAATTCTTTTTTAACAATGAAACTGATTTTTGTTAAATGACGCTTCTTAAAAACTCAAACCAGTATTTTTTGCTTCTTCAGAATTTTTTTGGCCAATAATTCTTCAGAATATTAAACGGAAAGGGTAAAAAATTATATAATGTTCTAAGAAAACCCTAAATATATAGAACAATTTGATCAATTATTGTTTACTCACTGTGCGTACGAATGGCTTTAATTACATGCAAAATAGTATAAATAAATGGCTTGAAGAATATATATGGTAAAAATGCCTCTATATGTAATCTTACTAAGAAGGGCATTACTGGCCACTAATAAATAAATAAATATTTAATTACTAAATTAGAAAGTGAAGCAGTCGATATCACACTATATTTGGTGCATGCTTACGCTGGTGCGAAACTTAGCTCTAAAGTTTTTGCCTTATTTGTCATCATGATTATTTGTGAAATTCGATGCTTATTTTTGTTTTTCTCCGCATATATATATATATATATATATATCCACAATATTATGTAATACTGTGGCATGAAATGTGAACAGTCAAATAATAAAGTAAAGTTTCAGATCAATAGTAATAATAACAGCCGTTAAACAGTTCATTTCTCATGAAAAACGTTTTACAAAATATTCCTCGTTCAAGAGCTAAAAATGCTAAATAATTAATTTATAGAGCCTAAAATAATTAATTTAGTTATTTATAAAAAAACTCTTTAGTAAGTGTAATTAATAAAAAAATTTAAAGAAAAAAATTATAAATTTAAGATAAAATAAATTGGTGTCTTACATTTAAAACAAAAACAAACTCTTTTATTGACTCCTATATTTAGCACCTGCTGGGAAGTATGTATCTCCTTGATGATAATTTGCGCAGACTTTGGATATTTATATGTACAGTATTTTTTTAGGTCTCACACTGTTTAAATTATTGGAATCACTTGATGAATTTTTAGTCACATTTTTAATACATGCTTATTTTTTGCTGTATTGTATGTTGATTTTTTGAAAGTTCAAAGGTCACAATGATAACTAATGACAATTCAAATCGCTCAATCCTTTCTTTTCTTTTTCTTTATATAATTTTGTAATTAATCCTTTAAAAAGGACCGTTTTTCAAAATTCAAATAAAAACAGGTTTTTTTGTTTGTTTGTTTGTGATTAAAGATCTTAATGAGGCCCTAACTTAAAGGGCACTACAAATTAATAAGATTCTCACAAGGCTTGAATCGGAATTCTATCTATACCTAGATATGGAATGAAGAGTTTATTTTTATTCCCAATAAAGGTGCTAATAAAGGACAACCATCTAATGAATAATATCGATCATGAAATAGCCCTCTCTCATGAAAAGGAAATAATTATTTTAGATTATAAACCAATAGTTTTAACCAGTATAAAGGCTTTTTTAAAATGAAACAAGGAGCTTAATTTTTTTAAAAAAATAATCAAAAGCCGCTGATACGCACAAAGATTTGCCCAAAAAAAAGAAGGATTCATATTTTATAATAAATTGATTTAATGTAAAATAAAAAAGAAGATATTTATAACATACTCATGACAACTTTATATTAACTTCTGATCATGGATAAGTCATTATGATGATTTTTTTAATAAGTTGATATGCAAATTTCTACTTCTATCTCACCCTATCATTATTATCCAAGTTAGATATTTCTTTTTTACTTTTTAATATAAAATCACTTTTCTAACTTGAGTTTGAGCCTATGTGAATAAAAAAACAAAAGAGAGAGAGAAAAAAAAAACCTTTGAGAGATATGCTCTTAATTAAGCCTAACAAAGTTTAAATCTAGCTCAGCTAGATAATCAAATTAAAAAAAAAGGGTTTGATTTCCCATCACTTAATACTGCACACACGCATTAGCATAAGATTCATATGAATTGGGTTCAACAATGTTCAAATTGATGGTCAATTTGGTTTTTTATGGATAGGTTAGGGTTAGGGTTAGGGTACATAAACCCTAAAAACAACTAAGGAAATCCATGCTTGAGAGTACCTATAAGATATAAATTTGAAAATGAGAGGGAATGAATGAGAATATGCCTCTCTAATTTGGGACAGCTTCTAAATATTTTTTTTTTGTAGTTCTTTTTATGACTATATTTTACTTAAAATGAGTAACATTTTAATATATTATGGATGAAAAACGGATAAGTTTTTAATGTTTTCCTCCTTTTTTTAATTTAAAGTTTTAAAAATATTAAATTTTTGAAAAATCATAAAAAATTGAAAACAGATCCGTTTTTCGTCCATAATATATTAAAATATTACTCATTTTATATAGAATCAAATCATTAAAAAAAACCATAAAAAAAAATAATTTTGAAGCTACCCCAAATTAGAGAGTGTACCATCCAAAAAGCAAGGGCCTCAAAAAAAAGGAGGGAAACAGCATCAATTATGCATCCATATTAAATACATACATATCTATATATATATATATATATTATAAATTAATATAGTACAAGTTGATAATAAAAACATATATGCGCACCTAGGACGAAATAGCCAAGACTTCCACACTGAAAAGGTAGACTTCCCCACAGGACCCATTATAATGAACACTTTATCTCAGTGCTCTCCCAAAAGAAGAGAAAAATATATTTATTTTTTGGACACAAATTGGAACCTGATTGATGGGTTCTGCCTTTAATCATTCTTCTCCTCTCTCATTCAGCTTATGCAGAACCTAATAACTTCCAAGCAATTTTTTTTTCAAAAAAAAAAAAAAAAAGCAAAATGAGGAGAAAAAATCAGTAAAAAACCCAAATTGAAAATCTTACATGCTAGGGGACCTGAATGGAAGTATCAGTACTTCCTGTATATAAAAATCATACAGAATATCAGTACTTTCAATATACAAAATGATATCTAGGCTGTTATCTAGTTTGCCCTTTTTAACTGAGGGACTATACCGTAATATGAACAGTCATATCGAATTTTGCAGATACGAATATTGAAAACAATAGTGTTTATATAATCAACAAAGGCTTGATAGGGAGTGGAATAAAGCGATATATAATACCTTTGCTTTACAAAGTAATGTAAAGGCACTGTTATTTACTTATTTTACTCCTTTCCGTTTTCTACTAATAAAGTTATGTCAAGTCCATCAACTTATCTCTCTTTGGTAAAACCCATGTGCCCTTTGGCGATTCTTTCTTCTTTCGGTTTTTTTTAATAATACTCCTCAACCTTTTGAATTTATTCTTGCTGTTTATACTCTTTGAGTAAAATGGAAAAACTTACTTAGTCCTTCCAACATGATTACCTCTAATAAGAAAATATTAGTATTTATAAAAAAAATGGGACAAAAGTTACTTGGCATCAGAACATGAGAGATGTTCAACAGAACTTGCAGATGGTGATTGATTTTCTTCATCTTCTTTTTTCCTTTGTTATTTTTTGCTTTTTTTATTTTTTTGAACTCTTGTTAAATGGAAAGCTACCACATGCAGATTAAAAATGAGGGAAGAGAATATATAGGATATCTGTTGGTTCGATTTTGGAGGGTTCTTTTACTCACTGGCTTGTTGAGACTTGAGACCATAACTCAGTCTCGCACTAAAAAAAAAAATGCACATGGGGGGAGACAAAATCATGCCACTGTCCTAAAAAATCAGTATAAGAGAAAAAAAGAAGGCAAATGAAAAATATAGCCAAATCTCTCGTCCATTCATATTTAAAAAGGTATTTAATTCCATTTCCATTTATATTTGGTTGCATTCCCTGTAGTGGGAAATGACAAACCACCACACCTGTTTCAAGAATCCAATAGGAAAACTCCTCCTCACCCTTCATTTGTGCAGAACTATAGAATATATCATGTCCTGTTTGGATATAAATCTGTCCTAGTGAACTCAAAAAAAAGAAAAAAGAAAAAAATATATATAATATAATGACAAATGCAAGTAGGTTAAAAAAAGAACTACCAGACGTGTAAAAGTGATCAAGATTTGCCACTGTTTATATGCATTTCTCATAGTTGAAATTGTTGAAGAGCCATCACTGACACTAGGAAATCTGCAATATTCACAAAGCATATGTTAAAGCCATATGCAACAAATAGCTCGGGGAAAAAAAATATCTCAAGGGCATATTGCAGTACAAAGCACTAGATCCACTTGTTTCATGGGTTAGTAAAAGAAAAATATGGCGACCTAGTACACAAGGTTCTAATTAAGTGGAGTTTGAGAGATGATAAATATATTTGCATTTAACCTTACCCCACCAAGAGGAGAGCCGGTTCTTTAGATTTGAACCCATGACCTCTAGATCAAATGGAGGAAACCTTACTGTTGTTCTGAGATTCACCCTCTATGATTGCCAATGCCATGACCTGCAGTGATTCATGAGTTAGTATATAGACAAAAATGCTGCAAAAACACTCTGATTGCCATGACAGCCAGTACTAGCCATTTCTTCCTTTAGTTTGTGCAAATCAAATCTGCATGCACAAACATACGGATATAATGGGCATATCACTATTCCCAATATTACAAAGAACAAAATCCATCCAATATCACTATATGTAAAGCAAAAACATTATGCAGTACTGCTGTCTTCTCACTTTTCTGTTTTATGCGAGGCTTGGCTTCTGGTTTACAACCTTGCTTTGTTAAAACTGAAAACCAAAGAGGAATACACAAACAATTGAAAGTTTAAGGTAGAATTGGAGGTTAATTTCTCCTATTTCAATTACTGTGTTGTTTCTTTGTTCTGCATGTAAGATTATTCCTAATGGGCCACCCAATTACCGTACACCAATCAAGTGCTCTCTGTCAACAGAGCATGACTAGCATGCCGGTTTTAATTTTTATGCAACTTTTCTAAATTTTAAAGCATATGAAACAATAGCAGCAACAACAAGAAGCCTTATCTCATGGATCACCGGACACTATCGTGCTTTATCATTCAAAGCATCTGAAAATATATTCAAAATACTTTTTCTCTCTTCCCACACACACACACGAGAGAGAGAGAGAGAGAGAGAGGGTCTCTATGAACAAATGGTTCAGAATTTCTAAATAATATTTTGGGTGATCTTGGTTGTGTTAGAATAATATGAGATAAAAAGGTGGCATCCCACCATTCAAGAGAGACCTATGTACGACCGTGGCAAACAGTGAACACCCTCACCTGTCAGCCCCTACTATATATTCATGTGCTCCTCACAACACACTGGGAAATCAAGTTAAAAGGGACTTCTTAACATAACCCCCTCTCTCACCCCCAATCATCACCACCACCACCACAATCACCAAAAGACTGCAAATTTCTCACCTTCTTTAGCCATGCCACAGAACTCCATCGCACCAAAACCAGAATACTGCAGCAGTAGCCCTGTAGAAGAAAGAGCGCAAGAGATGTCAGAGCCCCACAACTCAACTGTCCTGGCCTACCCTGTTCACACCAACGAACAATCTTCACCAAAACTGAATTTGTACCCAATTACTCTGAAGGTATTCCCTTTCCCAAGACCATATATACTAACTTACATTAGTTTTGATGTTAGTTTCTCTGGTACAATTGAGCTAACTCTTTTGGCTTGTGTCCTGTACTCATTTTACAGTTCGAGGAACTGGTCTACAAAGTAAAACTAGAGCAGAAAGGACTGTGTTGGGGTGGTTCATGGAATTCCAAGGAGAAGACCATATTGAATGGGATAACAGGTACTGTTTGCCCAGGAGAAATACTGGCTATGCTAGGCCCCTCTGGAAGTGGGAAAACCACACTTCTCACAGCTCTTGGAGGTCGTCTCAATGGTAAATTATCTGGTAAGATCACCTACAACAACCAGCCTTTCTCAGGTTCCATAAAGAGAAGAACTGGGTTTGTGGCTCAGGATGATGTTCTCTACCCTCATCTGACTGTTTTTGAGACTCTCTTGTTCACTGCACTTTTGAGGTTGCCTAACAGCTTGACCAGAGACGAAAAAGTCGAGCATGTAGAGAGGGTTATTGTTGAGTTAGGACTGACTCGGTGCAGGGGAAGCATGATAGGAGGCCCACTTTTCAGAGGGATATCAGGTGGAGAGAAAAAGAGGGTAAGCATAGGTCAGGAAATGCTCATCAATCCAAGCCTTTTGCTGCTAGATGAGCCCACCTCAGGTTTGGACTCTACCACAGCTCAGAGGATCCTAAACACAATCAAACGTCTGGCTAGTGGAGGTAGAACTGTTGTGACCACCATACACCAGCCATCTAGTCGTCTCTACTACATGTTTGATAAGGTAGTCTTGCTATCCGAAGGCTGCCCCATCTATAATGGTCCTGCTTCTACAGCCTTGGATTACTTTTCATCCATTGGCTTTTCCACATCCATGACTGTCAATCCAGCTGATCTCTTGCTTGACCTAGCCAATGGTAATATACAATAATTATTTTTCATTTTAATTTTTTCCTCATTTGTCTTCATATATTGCTGTACTCAAATGAATATAATGAGACCCCACTCTCAGAACTTCTGAAATTTACTTTAATAAATACTACAGGATAATTCATGTCTCAATTAGATAGACCCATAACTTTATTCTTGTGGCCAGTCTAGAGCATGGAAAGCAACACTAACAATGGCCCAAAAATTTTGGAAAATTGCAGGGATTGCCCCAGACTCCAAGAATGCAACTGAACAAGGTGAGAGCCTGGAGCAAGAAAGGAAGCTAGTCAGGGAAGCACTAATTTCTGCTTATGACAAGAACATAGCAACAAAGTTGAAAACTGAGCTTTGCAGCTTGAATGTGAACAGCTACAATATCACAAAAGATACTTCTACGAGTAGGACTTCCATCTCTTAGCCATTGCTTTTTAAAGTTTAAGGGGGAAAAAAAGAGAGAGAGAGGAAAAGGACAAAAGTGACTAAATATGAGATTAAAAGCTACTTATTTGTTACTGCTACTAGCCTAAAAATTTATATTGCTTAATTGATCCAGAAAGTGACATAAAACCAGAGCAATGGTGCACAAGTTGGTGGTACCAGTTCAAGGTACTGTTACAGAGGGGCATAAGGGAGAGAAGGTACGAAGCTTTCAACAGGCTGAGGATATTTCAAGTCTTAAGTGTCGCTTTTCTTGGTGGACTCTTGTGGTGGCACACACCAGAATCACACATTCAAGACCGGGTAAGAGCAGCATTAAGGTTTTTTTTATCCCCCTATTTAATTGATGATAAAAACATAAACTACGAGTATTTTCTTCTCCTTTGTAACACAGCATTTCATAATGTCTGTCCTATGTTTCCAAAACTATTATTCAAGAGAAAACTTCAGAAGCTATGACAAATAATCATCTATTGTTGAGGCACAACTTTAAATTTACTGGTGTGCAGCACTAATATGGGTCTGTGTCTGTAATGCAGGTTGCCTTGATCTTTTTCTTCTCTGTTTTTTGGGGATTTTACCCTCTCTACAATGCAGTTTTCACATTTCCTCAAGAAAGAAGAATGCTGATCAAGGAACGGTCATCAGGAATGTACCGCCTTTCATCCTACTTTCTAGCTAGAACAATAGGAGACTTGCCACTGGAGCTGGCTCTTCCAACTGCATTTGTCTTGATACTCTACTGGATGGGAGGGCTTAAACCTCACCCTGTGACATTCATCCTTTCCCTACTAGTTGTTCTTTACAGTGTTCTTGTCTCTCAAAGTCTTGGCTTAGCATTTGGTGCTATTCTTATGGAGGTCAAGCAGGCCACAACCTTAGCTTCTGTCACAACCCTCGTATTTCTCATTGCTGGAGGATACTACGTACAACAAATCCCTCCCTTCATAGTGTGGTTCAAGTACCTGAGCTACAGCTACTATTGTTACAAACTACTTCTCGGTGTCCAGTACAATGACAATGATGTTTATGAGTGCTCAAAGGGTGTATTGTGTAGGGTTAGAGATTTTCCTCCGATCAAATCAATGGGTTTGAACCATTTGTGGGTTGATGTGGCCATTATGGCTTTGATGTTGGTAGGTTATCGACTTGTTGCTTACATGGCATTACATAGAGTGAGGTAAAGGAGCCAAGACCTGACACAGCTCTCAGACAAACAGAACTGAACTAGAAGAGTTTTTTTCCTTCTTCAACAATTGAGGAATAATACTAGAATTTAGGACTTCTGATGCAACTCATGTAATGAAATTTTGATAAACTCTTCCTGAGTTGGATTTATCAGAGACCTTTTCTTAATATTGTAGGAAATACTAACTCTTAAGTTGTTCTTTAGAATAAATTTTTATACTTATTTGCAAGGATGTGCCACTTCATAACAACTATATAAACTCATGTATTTGGGAAAATGGCATTGAGGTCCGAAAGACTAAATAAATTGGCAAAAAAGTCCTATAGGAAATTTTCCTATTAAAGAGGTCCTAAGAGACTTTACTAATATTAAGTCTGAGTGGGAAATTAACTCCATACCCCCATAAGTAAAACAAGTCCATTTGAACATTTTGACGTTCATCAAGCTATTTTAACAAGCCCATATGCCTCATTTGATAACGTGTTATGCCTATTTTGACAATTGGTTTCATTTAAACAAGTTCATATCCCTTTCAGTGAAACAAGTTCATCTGAAAATTTTGACAAGTCCATTAGCCTATTTTGTCGAACCCATGTGCCTTATTTGACAATGTGTTATGACTATTTTGACAATTGGTTACATTTAAACGAGTTTATATCCCTCTTAGTGAAATAAGTCCAACTGAAAATTTTCACAAGTGCATGAGGCTATTTTGACAAGCTCATGTGCTTTATTTGACAATGTGTTATGTCTATTTTGATAACTGGTTTCATTTAAACAAGTTCATGTCCCTCTTAGTACAACAAGTCCATCAGGCTGTTTTGATAAGCCCATCAGCCTTCTTTAACAATGTGTTATACCTATTCTGACAACTGTTTCATTTAAACAAGTTTATATCCCTCTTACTGAAACAAGTCCATTTGCAAATTTTGACAAGTCCATCATGCTATTTTAAGCCCATCTGCCTTATTTGACAAATTGTTATGCCTATTTTAACAACTGGTTTCATTTAAACGAATTCATATTCTTTTTAGTGAAACAAGTCTATCTAGAAATTTTGACAAATCCAACAGGTTGTTTTGACAAGTCCATCTGCCTTCTTTGACAATGTGTTATGCCTATTTTGACAATTTTTTCTATTTAAACGAGTTCATGTCTCTCTTAGTGAAACAAGTCCATCTGAAAATTTTGACAAGTGATGAGACTGTTTTAACAAGTCAATCTATTTTTTTGACAATATGTTATGCCTATTTTAACAACTGTTTTTATTTACATTTTCATATTCCTTTTCTTAAAAGTTGACAATCGTTTGTTCTTGTTGTGACAATTTATACATTGACAACTGCATGTGCCTTCTTTCACAAGAATACAAGGTTTGGTTTCGCCCACCGTCTTGCTTCAAGCTTCGCTATGCTTCTCCCACCTCGATTTAGTTTGATCATTGTTCTTCCTCTTTCTTGTCTTGAGTACAAATGGAGGAGTAGAGAGGAAGGAGTAGAATTTTGATTTTAGGGCTTCTTAGATTCAAAATGCTAGATAGTTTGTTTTCAACTTAGTTACTAGTATGAGTAGGGAGGTAATTTCATACTTAAACTTAACTTCAGTAAAGTCTTTTGAGACCTCTTTAATATGGAAATTTCTTGTGGAACTTTTTTGCCAATATCTTTGGTCCTTAGGACCTCAATATCATTTTCCCTATATACTTTGATTAGAGATGGCTGCCAGATATCAAAACTCAATAACTCCTAAGGCACTCAATTGTAACCACAAATGTTTGTCTATATCTCCTTGCATAATTTGGCACATCTATCGGAATAATTGGCCAAAGGGAATTATTAGTGGAATAAAAGGGAAATAATGCTTATTCAGTGAAAAATAAATATCCAACAGTTTCATTCAATTTGTCACTCAAAAGCTCAAAAGCGTGGTTCCTTTATGAAGTGATGAAGCATGAGCAAATCCATTAAAATCATGCCAAACAAGTGAATTTCATTCCCCCAATAATGTAAAGTAGAGCCATATTAAGCTTAATTTAGTGCTCATCATAAAGAGTCAGAATGAAATTATTGGTACTAGAAAGTGGGTAGATTGCCACGAGCTTTGGGTACATCATCTAGTAGGAAATCAATGAAATCAGGCTGATTCTTAATGCAAATATGAAATGACACCTAAAAGATCCGTGTCACGCTCTACTTGAGCATAATGCATTATCCAGAATCCACTCTAAATCACTTTGAAAGTGAACATTGAAAATGACTGCATAGAAACCTGCATTGCGGTAAAAGTTTCAAGCTGGTTCTCCATAGGGTATAAAAACTTATCTGTGCGGCTTTTAGAGTAACTCTGAGGACACTATATCCATGAAAATGGCAAGAAATGAAGAAGCAAACTGAAATTTTGGGAGCATTAGTAAATCAAAGATGGAATTTTTAATTTGAGACACTTTAATTCTGGACGGCTCAATCAAACCTTGAGTACCACTATGTCACCCTAGTTGTTCATTTTCAACAGTAGTGTTAGGTATGCTAACTAGCAGCCCATGAAGTCGCATTCTTTTGCTCAGACAACAAAAGGGTAAAAGATAGTCTATTTTGTGCATTATAAAAGCCTAACTAATCCATGGCCAGGCTTTTTATCCAAGAGATGCTCTAGTAACCAACAAAAAGTTAATCAAATGAATAATTTGAAGCATAATAACGAAAAAGTCATCAGAAAGGAGTCGTAGTTATAGATAGATGCCCAAGAAAGAAAGAATTAACTGAAAGCCTTGCAACAACAATAGGTAGAGTGGAAGCTGATAACTTTGGTGGCCCATTTTGGCGTCCACATTGCTTGAGCATCACAGGTGAAAGAATCCCTTCACATGTCAGTGTTTTGCAGGCGTGGCCTCATTCCGCACTGTTCAGTTAAAGTCCGCTATATGACAGCAATAAATGGAACTAATTAACCCAATGACCAGTCTTATAGAGAGAGAGAGAGAGGACCTAGTATGATGCTGTGAATAGCAACCTTTAGTAGTTTTTGTAATTACTAAGAATGTTACGCAAATGTCATTAGATTTTCACTGCCGGTTGTTTGTATGCTTCTAAACTCTCTTTCTGCGAAAAGAATCAATACCATTCCCTCATGAGCAGCAATTTGTATTCCTATAGGTAGTCAGTTACTTCTCCTTTAGAAGATTGAGTGAAAAATTCTTTCTGTTTTTCAAAAACATATGTACTGCAATGTATGACCAAAATAGAGGAAGATAACTTACATACGAAGGAACCATAATATTCCGCAAATATAACTTGTTAACTAACAAGCATTCATTTAATCAAGACAACAGCGGCCAACGAACGGATCAAGAGATAAAACTAACGGAAAGATTCTGGATTTGGTCAAGGAACCAGATGCCAGGAGGGGGGGCCTGGGCTGGGCTAAAAGTGTGACAGACAATCACTCTAGTTCATAGGTTTTGGAAATTTCCAAGAAACAACTCAAAGGCTGCACATGTGAGTGGGACCAAAAGATCTCTTTAGAAAGACAGCCTTCTTCTTGGGCTTGGCATGCCCAACAAGAGAGTGATACTACGGTTGCAGCACGTTGCAATTATCCCAAGTGTCGGCAGTGAAAAAAAATTGCCGAAAGTTACAAGAAATTCGCATAGGGATGGATCATCGGCCAAATCACGACCATGAACAAAGCCCCTTTATGCGGGGGGGGCCTCCTCTTCTTGCAATATGTTCTTTGATGCTTGAAATCGATAAAAGATCAGAGCTTTTAAAATGTACAGATATGATGCACCAGTCCACCACACAGTTCTGCTTATTTACTTGGCACGCGACGAGGACCGAATTGGCTCGATGTGCGGATTTAAAGTAAGCTATTGGATTGGATTGGATTTTTGTTGTGGGCAAAGAATCGATCTTTCTCTAATAAAGAGATTCTCAACAGAACATTAGTGGCTTCTAATTCATATTGAACTGCCTTCCCTCATAAAATGAGCAATTGGTTTGAATTATTTTATTGGATTAGTTTTCAGGGAAAACCTATTTAAATATACCTATACTTTCACTTAATTTTTAATTTAGTACCTATTTATTTTTTTTCTCTTAATTAAATAATTAATTTTGCTTTGTTAACACCATTAACTCTTGTAACTTTGCTTTCTTATCATTGTTAGTCCCTATAAATGGGTTATTGGTACTTACATAGTAAAATTAAAACATTTAATTAAGAGGAAAATATATATAGGTACCAAATTAAAAATTAAAAAAAAAATATAGGTACCTCCAAATATGTTTTCTCTAGTTTTTATTAAGTTTTCTTTCCATGCCTGTATAATTATTTTATACTAGTATCATTTTTCATAATTTATAAGTTAATATATAATTTTATTATGTTTTGAATTAAATTTTGATAATTTTAAGTAAATATATAGAAAAATGGAATACTTTTTAGAATATTTAATATTCCTCTTGCCTTAATATTCAAATAAAGAGTTAATATTGGTTTTAAATGTAAGATATATTTTACATATTTATAATTTTTTTAAATTAACCCTATTAATATTTTCTCAATAATAATTAAATATAAGAGGGAATAGGAATTAAGGAATATGATTATGGTGTTTTAGAAGAAAAAAAAATGTCATATTAACTAACATAATTAATTTTATTAATTTAATTAAATTACTTAATTAGGTCTTACAATAAAGTTAGGGAAAATTAGTTAGAGACAATTAACATATAAAAATGTCTCCTTTTTTTTTTTTTTAAAAAAAAACCATACCTTATTTATGGGAGTATAGTAAGGGCCTGTTTGAGGCTAGCATTTCTTGGAGGTAGGGAGCGTTGGCTTAAAAAAAAAAGAGTTTATTCTATTTTGCTATTTAGTATGGGCTTATAAAAAAAGTAACTTATGAAAAAAGTAACTTATGTCAATAAGTTACTTTTTTTTATAAGTAAAAAAAGTGATTTTTCAATAGAAGTCACTTTTTCTCTCTATCATAAGTCACTTTTTTACCCTCAATCCAAACACAAGTAATTTTTTATACTCCTAATAAGTCATTTTTTTATCTCCAGTCTAAACATAATTGACTTCTCATAAGTTACTTATTTTTATAAGTTACTAATCAAAAGTCACATAAGTCAAATAAATTACTTTTTATAAGTCACGGCCAAACAGCCTCTAAAAAATAACAAATGAATTATTGAAGAAGGGGTGTGGAAGAGAGAGAATATGCGCCGGGAAAAGAGTGAGTGGCACAGCGAAATTAAAGTTAGCCAACAAGAAAGGAAAGTTCGTCAAAAGTAGAAATTACCATATGGATAGTTTATCTTAATAATTACAATAATATTAATATGAGTAATTAAACGTGATAAAATAGGAAATTAAAGAAGTGAAAACTAGGAAGCAGGCTTTTTTCTGTTATGAAAGAGAACGAAGAGAAGGGCATGGTCTTCTTATCTACTCGTGTTGTTAGCAATAATATTGTAAATTTTAAACTTAATATTCTTTTTTTTTTATTTTTTTTTCACTTTTCTTCTCATTTAAACACACTTTAACTTCCATGTTTAGATGGAGAGAAAATTAAAGAGAATGAAAATTAGAGGAAAAAACTTATAAAAATAGTAAATATCTTTACCATTTATAAAAGCTTTTAAGTCTAGTATTCATTTTCTCCCACTTTCTCTCCACTTTTCTCCTCATCCAAACACGGGAGAAGGGTCTCTCCACTTAGTTCTCTCTCTACTTCTTTTCCACTTAATATCTCAACAATTAAATTATGATTTAATAGATGAAATCTAACACTATATTTGTATTTTATTTAATACTATAATATTATTTTATACAAAGCATTAAATCTAGTACATTAAAATATTATCTACCAGCTAAGTATTAAGTGGAGAGAAAATGGAGAGAATATTAAGTAGAGACACCCCTCTCTCTCCAAACACACTCTAAAAAAAAAAAGTTAGAGGAAGCAAATAATAAATGAGTTGAGTTAAGTTGGATGCAGTTTTCATAAAAGAAACTGAATTATTATCCAAGCACAACTATGAAAATTATAAATAGTTGAGGAGGTTTAACTTTAACGGTATGGCCAAGAATGTGTTACTTATCCGGTCCTAACTATAAAACAATATCTATAAATTGATTTTGGTTATAAATATAAGTTACAATTTTACATGTTTATCAATCTTTTTATATGTTACACTTATCATTGTTCATTTAACAATAATCAAGAAGGGAAGAGAATGATGGAATTGAGAAAAATGTTTAAGTTGTTTTAAACACGCCATATTAATTAATCCAACTAGCTTTTTTTTCAGTCTAATCAAATTAAATGATATTCTTATAATAAGGGCCAGGGGAGTAGTTCTTATGGATTAATTATTTTCCTCTATTCCAAATATATGCCTTCCTTTGTGGAAATAAAGATTAATCCATCGACAAAAATTAAAGTACCCATGTCTAAAAAGTCAGTACTCATGGTATCAAGTTGGACACTCAAACAAGGAAACAGTGTTTCTATCGTGCTATCTTTCCTAACAGAATCTCACCTCGTCCTAGTCCTAGGCCTAGGCCTTCCTTCTGCTTAGATTCTCTTTAGCCCTGCCCTTATACAATGTAGGCAATATGGTAACTGTTTCAAATATAGAAACTCAAAAAAGGAAAAAAAAAAAGGAAAAATTACACTTACGTCCCGAATAATGAAATATACGTCAAATTGGTCATGTGAAAAAAATATACTCTTCTTAAGTCCCAAGTTAAAAAATTTATTACTGTCAAGTCCCCATTAATAACCTTAGAGTGTCAATGATGCCCTTGGGGTTATCATTGACAACTCTAAGGGCGCCATTGACAATCTTAGGACTTAACAATAATTAATTTCTATCTTAGAACCTCTTTAACATATATTCTCTTACTCGGGACCTCAATATAAATTTAAAAAAAAAACAGAGAGAAATAGATATATATATATATATATATATCAGAGAGAATCTCAACCCTCATATTTTGCTCTCACTTTTCCCACCATTTAAACACAGCCTTGCTGACGCAGTCTACTGCTCTCTATTTACTGTGCCACCTTTGAAAAAACAGAGGTTGTTTTCCACTTCCCCTACACCCCTCATCCACCCAATGTTTTGTCCTCATCTGTTTTTTTTAAAAAAAACATTTTGTTGTCCAACTTTCTTTTTTTAATCGAAAGCCCAGCAATGAGCTAGGAATGGCTAATGGACTACCTTGACCCAATCGGAACTTTGATAAAAAAGAAAGACATGGTCTAGCCCATATGAGATAGGCCCGTCGTTAAATAAATAGGACATTGAGAGGGAAAAAAAAAGAGGGGGAAAAGTGGAAAACCAACGTATCTATACTTTTTCTTCTATTTTTAATTTAGTACATAATGTTTTCTTTTCTAGTTAAACTAGAAATTTCTCCTAATTAAATGTGTTTGTCATATAAGCGGTAGTTAATTATTATGTAGATCAGTCATGCAGTGTGATGGAATATTTTAAGTTGAAGAAGATTTCATAGGGGGATGTTTTCGGGAAAAAATAAAAGTAATGAGGCAGCAAGTAACGTCTAATGTATAATATACATATGTGCTTGCATATTATCAAGATGAACTATATATCTTCCTCGTAATGAAACTATGGACAACCAGACTAAGGGTCCGTTTGAGTAGAAACAACTTTGATGATAAATAACTTATGAAAAGTGACTTCAGAAAAAAATTACTTATCAGAAGTTATTTGTGTTTGGAAATGAAGTAACAGAAGTGACTTTTTTTAAATGGAGGTGTGTTTGGGTGATAAGCAAAAAAGTAACTTATTATTTTTTCTATTGGGTCTTTTTCTTTTTATTAAAAACTTGATCATATATTTTTAATTATGCATATAAAAAATAATATCGGATGTTTGATTAAGGACACTTTAATAATCTTAATTAATATTATGATATTTAATCCTTTTAAGTAGTTATATTTTTTTATGGTTTTTCTATAATAAATATTATTTTATCTAAATCCTATATTTTAAATTTTCCTAAAAAGTATTTTTGTTTTTTTTTAGTGAAAAAAAGAGCGCAGAACAAATTACAAAAATAATAGAATTGTGTCAGTCAAGGCACACAGAAGAGAGGGAGCAGCAGTGGGGAAAAAAAGCGCAGAACAAATTACAAAAAGTAATAGAATTTTCTTGACTAAACTGAAGGAAGAAGAGGAGTGCGCTGGGTTTTCGAGATCGCTGAAGCAAACTGGAAGAGAGGAGAGTGTACTGTCTTCACGTGAAGAGAGAGGGAAAAGCGTTGAAGATAAGTTAGAATTTCTGACTTCTAAAATAAGTCATTCTATATGATAGAAGTCCTTTTACTTCTTATTTAATCCAAACGGCTATAATTTTAAAAGTGGCTTAAATATGATGAGAAGCTACTTTTATATGTCACCCAAACAGGCATTATGAAAGAGTAAGCTAGTCACCCAAGAGAGGGGGTGAATTAGGTGTCTTAAAAAATTTTCAATTAAACTCAAGAACACAAGAGTTTATACTAGTTCGGTCCAACTCTTGATCTACGTCCAGTTCTCAGTCACCTACTGAGTTCCACTATTTCCCAAGATTAATCACAGGCTCTTGGTGCCTCAGTATAGACTCAATTGACTCTTAAGGATCACTCCCCCTTACAAAGCTCAATCTAAGTCCCCTACTCAAGGTTCTCAATTAACCTTGGGTAACTCTCAAGTATGTAGTTGAATACAATTAATACTCTTAATAGAGTTAAATAATGATCACTAAAGCTCACTATAGGATTAATGATACAATAAATGCAAAACTCTCAAAGATGAAAATGATTCGTATTGATTGCACACTCCTTCGTCTCTTCTATTTTTTATTCGTTGTAAATGGTGTGTATTTATAGCAGAGGAATTTGATGTCCGTTTGATATGTCCGTTAGACTCAAATTTGTAGCCGTTGGTATTGTTGCATTCTTCTGATCAATACCCGTTGAAAAACTATCCATATCGGTCATGATTGTGTCTGTTGAAGTTGTTGACAAAAGAGAGAAGATACTTATCGTATACGACAAATTGCACACAATCTTTGACTTTCTGGATTTGTTCTTCTAGTCTTCTCCATGTGATTCATAACCTGTTCTTTGTCACTAAACGGATTGTTAGCAAAGATTGGAATCAAATGGGTATCAATAAAGTGCATACTAGAATGATTTGAAGAATGACGCTACTATGCTCTGTTTTTCTGGAAAAACAAACATTTGAAATTTCCTTGAGGTTAAGTGAAATCCTCGAGTATAAAAGCCTATTAAAAAGTCTTTCCTCAAGGTTAGTGTTTTAGAAATAGATTTCATGTTAGGCTTATATTCTTGAGGTTAACTTCATTCCTTGAGGATTCGTGATTTTGACATATGAAAACAGAAAAGAGGATAGATTAAGAGTGCCAATAAAATCTTTGAGGAACTTTACCATACTGCCAGGTTTTAGAGAAGGAGCAAGTTTTAACACGCTTCCTCGAAGATGGCAGCTTTCCTCGAGGATACCCTCTACTAGCCAGGTTGGCCAGGTTTGACTTACTTTGGCTAGGTTTGACTCATCCTGGCCAGGTTTGATAGTTTCCTCAGGTTGCTCGTCTCCTCGAGGATTTACACCTTTCCTCGATGGTACCTTGTACTGACCAGGGAGGCTAAATTTGACTTTAACTGGCCAGGTTTGACTGTGACTGGCCAGGTTCTTCTTCAGCCTTGTAGTGAGCAAATCACTTCATTTCCTCGAGGAGCCATCGTGTCCTCAAGGATACGACATACTGACCAGGTTGGCCAGGTTCCCTTCAGCCTTGCAGAAGTGACAGACTACCTCATTTCCTCGAGGGCACACCCATTTTCCTCGAGGGTGTGATGTACTGGCCAGGTTGGCTAGGTTTGACCGAGCCTGGCTAGGTTTGACCCTGCCTGGCTAAGTTCTCCTCCTCCCTGGCCTTGTTGAGAACAAGGCATCCAGTTCGCGCGTCCTCGAGGGTAGACCCTTTTCCTTGAGGGTGCCAGTTATTTTTCCTTACTTCCCGGTTTCTATTATATTTAAAAAGAACTGATTTTCTTTCTCTTAAACCAATTGGATATTTCTCTTAGTTTCTCATGATTGAGAAAGCCCTAAATTTGGTGATCATCAAAATATGGGATCCAACACCTTATTCCATTACGTTGATAGAAACCATCACCTCATTAATCATGATAGTTGTGTTGCTGATTTTGTAACTTCCATTGGCAACTGGGATTCAGGAAGATGGAGTCTTTTTCTTCCAAATTGGGTAGTGAATCGGATTATGGAAATGCCTCTTCCCTCCCCGACTTAAGTAAATGAGGATTCCTTATTTTGGAGAGCTTCTTCGGATGGTCTCTTTAGCATCAAGTCTGCCTATAACTTTCTGAGGGATCAAAGAAATCAAGCTTCTGACCCACTTTGGATGAGTATCTGGTAGTAGCCAATTCTTGAGAGAGCAAAATACTTCATGTGGCAAGTGTTCCACAACAGTCTTCCAACAAATTCCTTGAAAGCAACTCATGGTTTGTGTGATTCCAATGATTGCCCTTTTGAGTGTTAGAGTGAAGAAACTATCTTGCATGTTTCGAGAGATTGTCATATTGCGAGCTCTGTATGGCTTTTTGTTATTAACCCTATATACTATAGTAGTTTTTTTAGTGGTAATTTGCAAAAATGGTTATGTTGGAACAATCAAAGCAATGCTGGATCTAAAAACTATCAAAGGTGGCCATGGCCAAAAATCTTTGGACTGCATTATCTGGAAAAATAGATGTAGTCAAGCAATGGAGGGAAGCAGCAACCAACACTCATCATTGCTACATCACTGTAAGCACTTGCTCTTAGAAGAAGTAGATAGTGGTAGGCTAAAGCACAAAGTCTACAACTTTCCAAGCAGAACGGAAGACAAATGGCGTCCTCCTCCAGAAGGCTTTGTAAGGATAGATGTAGATGGATTTGTTAAGTCAAATTGGACAGCATTTGCCAATGGGCTCATACGAGATCACAGAAGATGATGGTTGGGAGGATTCATGCCAAAACTTGGAATTTGCTCGCCTACAATGGCAGAGATTCTTGCTATCTATGCAGAACTATAGCTTTGCAAACAGAAGGGCTTCAGTAAGATCCAACTGTTCTCATAATCGACATAGGCGATTTGAACACTAATGTATGATGGGGCACCAAACCACCCTATGAAATCCGAGATTCTTGCAGCCACATAACTCATCTACTCCTCTTGGAACTTACAAATCATTCACGCTGATAGAGATTCACTTCGTTGTGATGATTTCATAGCTAACATGGCTCATCAGTCAAACATGGAGCTCCTCTTTCTTAGCAATCTGTCAAGTCCATGTTTGCTGACCAAACCTGATTTAGATATATGTCTCTCCGATTTTAGGTGATTGTATATCATATTTGACTCATGCAACTCTCAAGCACCTTGTGCTTGCCTTTCAATCCAAAAAAAGAAAAAAATTCTAAATAGAATTTTGGTTCTGGTGCCTTTCATTCTTTGTAATCGTTCACCGCGCACCGTGGTTGCAAAATATATAATTCAATTAATTGATAATCCAGCAATTACATTTTATTATTTTGTGTTTTTATCTTTCAATTTATTTATCATGTATACTGCCCACAACAATAAATACGGACTTGATTGATAACTCCGCTTTCTTATATATGCCTATAGCTAATCTTTACTTGTTTCATTTACCAAAATATATACACCAAGTGTATGCAACAAAAATACGTGTATATAAATAATTTTAATTAGTTCCCATTTATCAATTTTTAAGGGAAGTTGTTAACGGTTTTCGTTTTCATTTCCTTCCTTTTTACCCTTTGTCACAAAGGAATTGCAGGAACTGAAATTTCATCAATTGATGAATGAAGAATATAAGCCATTGGTGCCTATAGAAAAAATTGAACTACATAATTGTGGAGTAGAATCCCTTTTTCATTATCAAACTCGGGTTGAAGAACAAATGCCAAAATTTCAATACCTCAAAGTATTAACTTTGGCAAATTGTGCAAGATTGAAATTTGTCTTTAATTTCTGGCTCATATTTGTCAAGGTCTTACAGAGTTAACTTCTGTAACCATAATTCGTTGTGACGAGCTGGAGACAATTTTCTTGGGGAATGAAGAGATTTATAATAATCTATCCATAACTGAATCTTGTCTATTGAAACTAGACAATTTGGAAATCTCTGAGTGCAATAAGCTTAAATTTGTTTTCATGGTAAGTGTTGCCACATCAATGTTTCAACAACTAAGCACTCTAACTATTTCAGATTGTTCTCAAATGGAAGAAATTTTCAAGTGCCCAAATATTGAACAACATGACATTGACAGTGAATGGAGAATAACATTCCCAAACATGAAAGATATAAAACTTAAGAATTTGCCAAGACTTGTTAATGTTTGCCGAGGGTTTAAGTTGCACATAGGGGAGATTCGCAAAGTTAGAGTTCATGACTGCCCAAAATTTATGCCAATTAAGAGTGCAACTATGTATTGGGCTGAAGAAGTAAGTTGTGTTTCTCATTGCTTTCCTTTTCCATACTGCAAATCTTGTTTATATTTTTATTTTGCAAGTTTAATTAAATTGATGCTTGGTAAATATCTAATGCTTCCATTTTTTTTAAAAAAAATATTTTATTAGTTGTTTTATGTGTTGTTCATATAATCAAATGAACTCCGATCTAACACATTCATTCCTTTCACTTGCATATGCACAAAATATATACATACAAAAGCTGAAGGATTTAATATAATATTCCTTAGCACTCTTTACATGTATGTATTTTCACATGCGTTTTATTTTCTTTAAGTAATATACTTGGAATGTATTATTACATGGAACAAACGAACTGAACTATGGTTTCCTTTATTAACTTTTGGTTATTTTGGCGCTACAATACGAATATGATATAAATTGTTCTTACACCATTTTATCTTACAACCAATGATAGTTCAAAAAATAGAAATTGAAGCGCAGATGGATTTCATCTATGCAAAGCATTATATATTTCCAGATTTAACGTGATTCTTGCATAAATAAATATAGACAAACAAGTGACTAAGCGAAATTATATTCCTGTATGCAAATTAAAGCTACCAAATTAGTGAACTGCATGTGTCTATTCCTTCAATTAAATGCTTAATATAAAATCTGTCAATTCTCTACAGTTTGATTGTTAATAATAATGTATAGAGAAACATGAAGAATAATTTGATATGATAAAATAGGTACAGATATTAAATGTATTATAATCTCAAGTCTCGTCTTGTATGTAAAGATTTTGGATAAATTGATCTCATTCTTTTCATAATCTTTTCAAGGAACTTTTAATATTTCATTTGCCCCATCGTTCGCTTTTTTCTTTTTGTTAAATGCAGGGACACTGGTGGCAAGTCATTGGTGATGATGAACAAGAAACCGCCAACTTAGAAATGTCGACATGAGTACAAAAAATGCTAGAAAGTCTTGTTTCCACACAATTTTTGTGCTTCCAACATCTTCATTCCTTAGTTGCAACACACAATAAAAAGTTGAAGTTTATATTCTCAATGAGAACTATTGTCCAAAACAGCTTTGCCAAATTGACTTCACCGTCCTTATCTAGTTGTGAGGAATTAGAGGTAATTTTTGGACATTGTAGTGAAGATGATGCCAACTATAGTGAGACAATTGTGATTTCAAGCTTGAGGAGGATTGAGCTAAGAAATTTGCCAAAGTTCACGGGTGTTTGTCAAGGGTTGCAGATTCAAGTGAAGCCGAGAAACATCATAATATGCCACTGCCCCAAATTTGTTGATTCAAGTTTGGGGTCGGCTCTTCAACAATTGGAACAGTATCAGCATGAATGAATATTCTATATTATATTAATTAGTGTCTTCACAATTAGATGGAATAATTGTTTGTGTGGTGATTCACAAAATATTTTAATAAATAGATATAGTAAACTAAATTAATCAATAACAATAAGTTTGCTTAATATGAATTTATTTCCACTAGCTTAAAAGTTGTTGTATCTGAATTGAATATTAATATATACTACCTCTGATCCTATTTATAAGACCCAATTGACTTTTTTAGAGAATCTTAAGAAAATCTTAAGAAAAATAATTACATTACTTTAAGATATTAAAATTTATCATTTTTCTTTAAATTATGTTGTTTGACTTATGAACTAATATATAATGTAGTAAAATATGATATATGATATAATTAAGTAATATAATTAACTTTCTTAGAATTTTTCTAGAATTCTCTAAAAAAGTGAACTGGGTCTTATAAATAGGATCGGAGGGAGTACTTGTTATTTCCTTGTGGGGAGATCTCTTTGATTTTGTTCATTACACCTGTTGCCATACATTGATATGTAAGCATTTGTATATCAGTAAAGAGTTTGCTTGGTATGCTTTCAATATTTCTAATTTAAAATTTACGACTAAATTTAATTGATTTAAGTAAATGTTTCTGTTTTGTGTAATTGAAATTGCAGTTGCCACAGGTTTCTATAGAAGAAGAATTCCGTGCAAATGATGAAAGAGGGATGATGTTGATCTCAAGAGCAGAGTACTTGTGTTTGGAGGATTCATTTAAGCTCACATCCATCTGGGAGGGACCCACTTTAATCATGTTCCAAAATCTTAAGCAATTATTTGTGATTAAATGTAGAAGATTGAAGTGTATATTCCCAAGCATTGTTATGGGAAGCCTGCAGTGTTTAAAGAAACTACACATTGAAGAATGTGAAGAGTTGGAGGAAATGTTGTCATCAAAAGAAGAGCACAATCACTTTCCAAATGAATCATCTAATTCCTTCTGCTTCCCACAGCTCCACACTTAAAATCATTAGATGCAGAAAGTTGAAATGGCTCTATCCCTCGCTGCCCTCTACTCAACTTCTTCCACATTTGGAATATGTGATTATTAAAGAGTGCTGCCAACTAAAAGGACTTTTTAATGGTGAAGTTGAAATTCATGAGAAAGGCTTCAACAACAACTTACTCCCAAACCTGAGATCTCTTGAGGTTGATGGTTGCCCCTCCACACTTGCTGCTCTGCACAGGTACCTAGATTTATGTTATCCACACCTTCCCATATATTTGACTTATGTCGTTCCTTTTTTCTTCACAGATATGATATTTTCTTAACTGCGCCGCCAATAAATTTTGCCATAACACAACTTACACTATTTTATGCATTTTGAATTTTGAATTTATTTACGGGAAGAGTTATTATAGTAAATATCACCAAAAAAAAAAAGAATTATTATAGTAAATGGTCAAATTCACAAATTCATATTTACAATGCCCGGAAATTTACAGTTCACGCATGTTGTTGTAATTGATATAAAAAATTATACTTTACTCTGATGAATGTGCATTGTAAGTTTGGGATTGTAATTTTTATCATATTTGTACAGGAGGAAGAGGAGGCAAACACTCCCAGACTTTGTTGCATAAAAAGGAAGAAACATATATGCATAGACCATAGCTTGTGATATTGTGTCAGCCTCTAGTTTATACTACAAATGACATTTTATATCAATAATTGGAAGTAGTATGAAGAAGCAGTTGCAATGTGTGATAATTGGCCTAAAATATTTATACTTGAAATATTGGTTCATCTGTATGACTTTTATTTATATACTTTGGTTTATTTGTTGTCGCTACATCAACTAATATTACTCGATCTCAAGTTTTAATTAACACCTCTTCCTGTATATATACATGAGTGAACCATCCATTCATTTTCAGTGCAGTATTAATTTATTTATAAAGAATATTATTGGCATGACATTTTAAAAATATATGATGATTTTTTACTTAGCACAGTTCACGGTGGTCAACAATCAATTGAATGATCATCTAATAGTGGAAGTTGCACTATCAAAAGTTGGCCACCATCACCAAGATATTTAACTTTAAAAATATAATAATATTATTTATGGTCAATTAAATGACTCAATATTATCCTGTACATGCCCACTATAATTTTTTAATTTAAAAAGGGAAAAAGACATACAAAAACCATATGAACTTTCAAAACCCAAAAAACATTTGCTAACACTTACAAATGACATAGAGGTGATAGGGACCAAATTAGGATTTTAAAATTTTAGTGATTTTACCATATACCTTTCAATTTGTTAAATTAAAAAAAAAAAGGAAATAGCACCTCACTAGAGCATTGCCAACACCCGGCTGTCGGAGCTCAAACAGCCGGCCCAATTTCCAATGGCCTACTTGTCGTTGGAGCTCCGACAACAACTTCGGAAATATAATTAAATAGAGGCTAACAACTAGTACTTTCCAAGTTGTTATACCCAATTTGTTGATTTTTATTTAGAATTTAACATTATCTATACTTAAGTTATCAACAATACTATTTCTATCTAACGTCATTGACAACTTGAGTATAACAATGATAAACTACCCCTATTAGATGTCGTTAAAAACTGGAGTATTGGCAATTAACAACTTAGATATATAGATTGACAATTTGAACTCCCCAAGTTGACAATTTATAAACCTACGTTTGGTAATTGCCATACCCAATTTGTTATTTTCTATACTCAAGTTTGTCACTGGCATTTTTTTTTTTAAAAAAAAAAAAGCTCATTGTCCCATTTATGCCTTCCCTCACCTCCATTCTTCAACCATCTTCTTCCCCTCGACACGTAAGAGTCAAGAATCAGAGCCCAAAAAATTTGGCCTCCGTCCGCATGTTTGAATTATATCCTATAAAGTGGGTATGTCAAAGGGAAGAAAGGTCTCGCATTACTTGGGAGAGGGCCAATGCAATGGTATATATTATATTATACCATGAGGTTTTAGGCGAATACAATGGTATATATTATACCATGTATTTTTAGGCTAATAAATGGACCCGTGCGCATAACAATGAGCCACATGAGGCAAACACAGTGGAAATATGATATACGCGGAACAAACCAAATCAACTATGGTTTAGTTTATCGTATGGCAACAACTTTGGTGCTACATAAGAATGAATTTTGCTGGTACTATTTTATCTGACAATAATTGATAGTTTAAGTAATATATAGAAGTTCCAAAGCAAGGGATTTCGTGTATCCAAAAGCATTAACATGATTCTAGTGTAAACAAATGACAAAGACATCTTATATTCTTGCATACAAATAAATGCTACCAAATTAGTTGTAATAACCCTGAATAATAATAATAATAATTTACGTTATGGAAAAAACTTAGGTCCACTTTTCCAATCTTTAATTGCCACCTAAATTATTTTTCTACATCAACCCTAAACCCGTTAAACTGCTGTTAGATCAATAGAAGTTCTGAAAATAATAATTAAAAAAAAACAGAGAGGAGCTGCTATGGGAGAGAATACTAGAGGAAGCAAAGTCGGTGGGGGTGGGGGTGGGGGTGTGGGAGTTTTCAACAATGTTAACGACTCTCTTCGTTTCGCATAATCCAATTGGTATTGCTTGCTGCTGGACTTTCCAGCTACAATGCTGGCTTTGTTACCTTGGAGGGTCAGAGCAACGTTTTCGTCTCCTCACCACGTTTTTTCTCATGATTTGATACAACAAGGAAAGGCGCGCCAGTTGCAGCAACACAACAAAGGCATCCTCCAAAGTCAGTGAGGCCTCCATTGATTCTAAATTAAAAAGAGTACGATGGATAATACTTATTACTTAGTTCTCATTAACCATCAATTAAATACATGAGTGAAGAATCCACATATCCATATA
>JBAGKO010000004.1:13108412-13120644 GCA_037177275.1 Acacia concinna | reverse complement strand
CTCTGTTGATACCTTAGCCTTAAGTGTTTCCTTAGTTTTTTCCATAGAGGATATTATTCAAACAACTAGATCTCAACAGAAAAAAAATTAGAACCTAATTCTTAAAACAATCAGAAAGTGGCCAAAAGTAGAGACCCAAAGAAATATCTGAAAAATTTTGAAGCAGATCAAATCAAGGAAAGAGAAACCTGAATCTTGAAGTATGCAATACAGACAAACACACACCAAGGAAGAGACGACGAGCAAAACACCTAAAAGACCATCACGAGACTCGCCGAAAAACACCGTCACGTGTTGGCCCGTGTGACAGAAAAATGCAGGTTGTTGAATGCTCTCTCTCTCTCTCTCTTACTGTTTCTCTCTCTTATGAACTCTCTATCTCTCTTACTCTTAAAAAATTTTTGGAACTCTTATGAATCAAAAACACTCTGATACCATGTTGTTTTGAGAGAGTCAAAAAGATATATTTCATTGATACAATCGTTAGGTTTCTATACAAGAGAAATGACGCATAAAATTAATTACATACATGTTTAGAATCAAACTAAATCAAACCTAATTAATACCCAAATCAATCCTAATCAATCTAACTTATTACAAAGATAATTTCTCTATTTACAACAACTTTCAAATTTAGCAAAGCCTAGCCACAGCTAATGGCAAAGAAATGCGCACTAGGGCTAGCTATTTGTACCAAACCTACAACTAAAAGGCTTCTTATAGTAACCCAAGATGTTAGCGTCAAAGTGCAAAAAGAATGATCCCAAAATTCTAAGAATTCAATTTTATATATATTTTCAAAACATGCAAGGGCAAATCTGGAATTTCGCAAATTTTTGCAAGCAAGGCTGCATTTTAAGCACTTTTCAACACTTAATCAAGAGAGAATGGTTCAACAAGCTAACACAATGATCAAGGAAATCAATGGTCACAAAAATCCAACTCATGTCAAGGCATTTTAGCACACAATTTCCATGAAACAAGTTTTCTCCAAAACTCATGATTTTCGTTAAACTAAGCCATTTCAAATTGTGCCAATAAAATCCAAGTTAACTAAAAATCATAAAAAGTCCTATATATGAAAAGGAAGACTAAGAACAAGAAGAACTCAAAGAAGAAAACTCAAAATATCCTAATGAAAAATGTGAAAATTCTAGAAAATAAAGAAAAATTCAAAAAGTGGTCAAAATGTAGGAATTTGGCTGAAATTCAACACACCGAATAGAATAGGTATTGGTCTTGCTCAAAATGACCCAAACCTTTAGGAAATTGAAGATCAAAATTTTTCGGGCAAAATTTTTCAAAAATTCCAGCAAGCTTCAATGTAATAAGGTAACCGAATTTTAACCGAACTCCAATTGATTTTTAAATGTGTAACACTTAGTTTCAGCCCAAAAAAAATGTATATAAAGAAAAATGCAAAAGCAAAGGAAAAGCAAGATCTTTGTCAGTATTTCTTCAAAAATTTCTATGAAAGAAAAATGCATTCCAAGCTAAGGCAAACCAAATGTGCAAAGTTCACGCAATCTCAATTTGATTTTTGACAGTAAAAAGAATCTCCAACAATGTCTTAAGCTGAGCATGAAGATTCAATTTAGCAATATCAATCAAGTTCATATGCACAACTCAAATTTTCAGCCACAAACATAGCACAATGCAGAATTTCAGTCAAAATTTTCAGCAATGATCATTCCGAAATCGGTAAAAAAAATGCAGCAAGTTGTGTTGACATCAACAACATTGCAATCTCAATTGAAAATTACCAAACAGAAATCCTTGAACTCCAAAATGAGTGAACAATTATTGAATTTCAGAAGACAGCAGCAGTCCAAGTCATCCAAATAGCAATGAAGGAGTAACTTAGATTCTGGATTTAAACAGCCGGCAACTTAATTCTGATTGCAGCAGGGCAATTTGTCTCATAGGGTCAATCTTTCTCTACTTCAGCATCCAAAGGAGGGCTTCAACAACTTAAAACTCCAGCTACAAGGTCTTGGCTGAGATATCATGTTGCAAATGAAAATGAGAATGCAAAGTGAGCAATAGTAACAACAACTCTACCAGATTGAACTAATAACATCAACAACCACAATGAGCATTCAAATTCCTAGTTAATCTTCAAAATTTAGTTCAGAATTTAATGGATAAGAGGTTAACCCATTAGATTTTAGATAACAATGAAATTCATTCAGCTAAACCAGCTTTTGGTGCAACGAATCCGTTAGCTACAACAATTAAATGAATCAAATTGGGACCCGCAGAGTTAGTATCAACAAAGAAAAACCAATGGCAAGCACTAGATCACACAAATACAAGGAAGCAACAAGTCAAAACAACAGCATGTGAACTCCTCATCCCAGAATTACAATCTCAAAACTAACTCCCACACAATCAAGCAAATAGAACATAACTGAATCAATTATAACAAAGCAAATAGTAGCAGCAAGTGAGAAAATCAGGACAAAAACATGTCAAATTCCAACGGATTGTTCAATGCAAAGAACACATAACTTGAGCGTGCAAGGGAAGAGCTAGCAATCAACACAACAGAAGATGTACACAATGCAGCAACGGCTCAACTCATGAAGCATAACCCAAGCTAATTTATAGTGCAGATGCAACAGGATTAATCAGAAAAAATAAGAGTGGATGGATAACCAAAGTGCTGCAGGATAGTTAGAGGTTAGAAACAAAACCCCAGGTCTGTCATAGAATGAAGCGCTGAAACATGTCAGCACTAATGTAGCACCTTGAAGCAAATCAATTGGAACAAGCTAAAACTCAATTTGCCACTGAACAACATTGAGTGACCCATTGCAGAAGCTCAAATGGACCAGTTTGGCAACAAATCAACTTTAGTGCAAATGGAGCTCAGCCAGCAGGAAAAGCTTTGCAAAATCTGTAGAATCCACCCAAGTACTCAATGATGGTGATACCAGGCGCACCAAATAGTGTCAGCTGAACCTAAAAACCCTGCAAAACTAAGACACATGGAAACCCAAAAGCTAGAAATCCAAAAGCCTTCCACTGAGAAATTCAGAGTTTGCAAGTCAATACCAGTAAGAGAATTTGATCACAGTGGCAGAATGCATGAACATATATAAGGGAATGAATCAGGCTGTGCATTTCCAGAAAAACAATTGAGTGGAGTGCAAGACATAGTAGATTAAATGGGAGATAAAACAAAAGATTGAGAATCAGGTTACAACATTCAAATTCAGCTCCAATTGCAAGTCACATTAGATTTCAGTAATGCACAAGCTTCATACAGACCCACCCCCCAACACACACACTTAGAACTAGCCTGGTCCACCAAGCTCCAACGAAAGACAACAAATCCAGAACAAAAGAACAGTAAGGCTAAGTGAAAACAGAAAAACTAGGCAGATTCAACAAGCCCAATGGAGTAGGTAACTCAAGAATGAACAAAGCACCGAAAATACCCCACAAGTAGAAGACCAAAGAATAAATAAAACAAGGCAAATGGACTACAAAACACTACAAAAGAGCACACCAAAATACTGGACAGAATTGATCAAAACAGAACAGAAAGCAAAAACAAAATGCAAAAATCAAAGAGCAACTATCCTAAACTAATCCTAAGGCAAACTTAACACCAAGGAGACTAAGCTCCCCAACAAGGGCGCAAAAATTTTATGAACCTAATCGTGTAGCTCTCAAATTAATTAAGGGAAATGCAATGCAGTGGTGCAGACCCTTAGTCGATTCTCAAAGAGCTTGTGTGCCTCCCTAGGTGTAGGAAAGCTTAGGAAATAGATTATAATAATTTAGTGATGTTCAGATGATCATTTGGAACAGAAACTAAGAAAAAAATAAGGAGAAACACATATCAAAACAGAGAGAAACAAAAATGACAGTAAAACATATAACAAAACAGAGGTGAGTTCGGTTTAAAGTGAAACTAAGCTATAAAAATGGACTTCTGTGGTCACTTAACTTCAATCTTCATCACATCATAAGATAGGATCAATTTAACCATGTATTAGTTTTGAAATCATGGGATCAACCAAACATGAAGAACTCTAGCTACTACTAAGAGTTACTAAATATTCGGTTTGACCTTTCATCCAGAGCTCTACCGAGATAGAATTCAAGCCATTCCTATAAAGCAAGCATTCTACTACCAATTGAACCAATTAAACAAGCTCAAGTCAATGGAGATTACAGAATTGGACTCAATGTACACAAACAGAGTTCAATGACTCTATAATCCAGTGAACAGAACTAAACAACCAAAATGCAACCCACATTACACACCTATGCTCGGATTGAGCTAAAGACTAAATAAGGGAAGAAGAATCAGAAGCTCGTGAGCTTCATTAAAGCTCTAGATCAACTGGACAGAAGCTTTGTTGGAGACTGAGCTCCAACGAGCTTCCAACGACGATACTAGTCACAGAAGGTTCCTTCTCTTGGGTCTCTCACTTGCTGCTGCTTCCCTATCGGCTTCTTTACTAAAATACGATGAACAGAAAAAAATACCAAAATGCTATATCAAAAGAAATAATTACTAACCTATTACATACAAAATCATTCTTAACGTAAATGATTTGTATAAATCGTTCACGTTAAGAATGATTTGTGTGAAAAAAGAAGAGAGAGAATCCGCGGGTGAGGAAGGTTGTTCACATGTTGAATGACTCCTGCTTTTACAGAAGTCGTTCACCATATGAACGACTTCTGCATTTTACAGAAGTCGTTCACCAAATGCAAAAGTTGTTCACAAGCTCAATGCATAAGTTTAATATATTAAATAGTTATAAATAATATTCTATTCATATTTCATTTTATTAAAAAAATAATATTATAATTAAATATTTAAATATTCTAATAAATTGAAAATGAAATAGAAATATTTATTAATATATTAGATAATTAGAATATTTTAAATATTTAGAAATTAATATTCTTTAAAACTTTTTAATAATATATTTTTTTACTTAACGAAATTGAGGACAACTAAATCAAAATAAAAATGTAGGTCTTATTATCTTCCAAATCATTAACATTAACAATCCACCATTCTCCTCTAAAAGGTAATTTTAGTAAATAACCAAATATAATACTTGGACTAAGGGTTAGTAATGATTATTGTATAATTGTATAATTATGAATGCATAATAAAAATAGTTACATAATGATATAAATAATTATTACAAAATTAGGATAAAAAACATAAATAAAATAAAACAATCCTACAAATAGTGATTGCATGTGCCACATCTAGCTCTCTTCTGTGTACGCCGTGGCTGTTCTTGTTATTGTTGTTGGGCATCAATCTATTCAGGTTGAAGCGTCTCATTTATCTGTGTAGTTGATGCATTTAAACGAAACCACGGTGATTCATTTAAAATAATGGACTGTCTAGAAGTAGCAAAGGATGAATTTGACGGCCCACCACACTCAAAAGTAGAAGTATTGTATTTAGCCGAGAATAATGCATAATTATCAAGTAAAGATGTGAATGACTGAAATTGTTGTGGATTAGGTGGGCTAGAAAGGGTTTGATGATGGGATAACGACGGCGGTGACATGTAATAAGGATGTATGAAATTTGAACCTCCTTCTTGGATTATAACATTTTCATCTGCAGCTGAAGGTTGAGTAGACAAGTAACTGCGACAACGCCTACTTGGCCTTTCATGAGGAATTTGTGGCTGAGGTAGCTCATTTGCTAGAGGAGCAGGTTGAAGACTAATGTTGAACCGTTGCTCTCTAAGTGCAAGCAGGATGTTTCTTTGGTCTAGAGCAACTCTACTCGATAATCAATACAATCCAAGCATGTCTCACGAGTATTGATTGTTAGCCTGTATAACTCCTTAGCTATGTCGAACTGAAATAAATAATAACATATAGGGTTATAATACATTTGATATGGAGAAAAAAGCATGTATTGATGAGAAGAAAAAAAAATAACCGCACAACCAACATCGCCAGTAGTTAGTTGAATTCATCGTCTCGTATGTTGCCAATACCATTGCATGTATTGAGACATCCTTTGAAGATGATCATGTGCTATTGGAGCAATAACAATAGCGTGTGACCAACCATTCCATGCTTCAATAAAGGTGGAGCTTTTGGTAACCCAATTCGTGCTTGTTTTGCCCCGTAGTTGCATTGTGTGATAATTTTGTAAATGAACAGGTGGAACATGAATTAGTTGTTGACGACCAACTGGCGTAGCACACGATATGGATAATGTCATTCTACGATATTCAAGCATATCAAAGGCACAGAAGCAAGCCAAATTTTTGATATCTGTGAGTGATACTCTGGAATCAATTGTTGCACCTCATCAACAGATTCGTATTGCTGCCAAATGATCTCATCATCAACGATTTGATCAAAGAAACTTCTATATCGGATCAAAGTCTAGGCGACTGGACGAAAGCTATGTCTAACATGGTTTTATATCATATCATCATGAATTTATGATAGGAAAGCAATTGCAAGATCATTGTGCTTATTCCTCACTTCATGGTCATTATCACTATCTTCATCATCATCCTTGTTGTCAACGTTTAAGAAAAAATCATATTCATCCTCATCCTCATCAACAATGTCTTCTACATAAGGTAGAGGAGATCCTAGTCTATTCATGTCACTCATAATGAGAGGCTCAAATGAGTTGAAATTTTCCTCCTCATTGGTAAACATGGACCCTTGTTGCATTACGTTAATGTCATTGCTACTTGATAGAAGCATATTTCCAACAAAATTCATCATTTGTTGTGACTCAACATTGTCATTATATGGTAAATCACATATGTTGGTATACAACTCCGCACATGTTATGTAAGTTGATAATGTTTGAGTTACTTGCCACATTTATTCTACATCCACATCTTATTCCAAATTACCTGCTTGGTATTGTGTCGAATTTATCCATATAGAATATTTGTATACTAGGTTTGTCACAATTTGATTAGGAGCAAATTGTAGCTTCCTACCAATCACTTGCTTTAGTTTGTCTAAACTAATATTTGGGTCAACTTTTATTACTTTCACTTTATCACACTCAAATGTTACACCGGAAGAGCCATTACAAATTTGTCCATTTGAAAATATACATACGGTCTCATTTCTACCATCTATTATATTTTCTAAATAATGCATTACAAATTATTAATCGACCAAGAACAAATTGACACAAAATAATCCAACTATATCAAAAGTCCAAATTAGATGTGCATTATGCATTACTTCATTTTTTATAAAAAGGGAAAACCCCCCAAAACTTGTATTACTAGTATTTTTAATGAATCATCACCTTCTTGATATATTTATTTTATTCATATTATTTTGAAAGTTTACAAGTATCTTGAATTATTATTTGAATAAATATTTACTTTCTTAGTGTTACACTTTGTGATATTGTTTTTATAGTTTACAACTTTTACAAGAATTATAATTCATTTAAGTTTTGAAATTTTATTGAAAATGTAACAATTGTATTATTTGATTTATAGGTTCCAGAATCTTAACTTTTTACAACTTACCATCTTATTATGAAATTAAATCATTTTAACATATTACAAGTATTTTGAATTAATATTTACCGCTTGTGCTTTTAATTTAATAGTAGTAGTTATTATATTATTACATTATAGATTTGAAATCTTACATTTATAAATCTTAACTATTTATGGATTAAAAGTTGATTTGAAAATAAATTATTTCTTAGCTTACAAATATTTTGAATTAATTATCTGTAATGTTTGCATCCAAACAGGCTTTTAAAATTTTCTAAATACAATATGTGTATTATTTTCTATTTCTAGGGATGAAGCGAGTAGGATATAGGTGGCAGACAAGACACTTAATAATAGTAAAAAAATATTTTTTAAATGCAAAAAAAGGACAAAGACAATAACGAGTTCTTTGTATTTCTAAATTTCATTTTATTATGAATGAGTAAATATGTTTTTTTTTAGTAGTATTTTTTTGTACCATAAA
The DNA here is from genome assembly GCA_037177275.1 of Acacia concinna. NCBI lineage: Eukaryota > Viridiplantae > Streptophyta > Magnoliopsida > Fabales > Fabaceae > Acacia > Acacia concinna. Next base: position 13,112,667 of record JBAGKO010000004.1, on the reverse strand, counting down.
ATATAAAGAAAGACATTAAATTTTACAGAAAAAGTTACACTACAATTGACTTTCTATGAACTTTATGACATGGTACTTCTTTATAGAATAATAAGATTCAAAAGTTATTTATATATCTCATCACACAAATTTCATATAGACAAAATTACATAGAGTTCAAGTTAAAATATTCAGATGTTATACTTCACATGTAGTAATAATATATAACATAGTATACTTACAGATAAAATAATAGACTTCTATTTGATCTTCCAACTTGTTCAAGAATAGTGGCTGCCTAAAAATAAGATGAATAGTAACATTATAATTAGTAAGATTAACATAAATATTACAAACTATAAAATTTAAAGAAAATATAGACAACATTACTTATGATAATTATAGGAATATCAAACTTCCAAACACCAAAGCAGAGTAAGCAAAAAAAGAAAACAAATGAAGAATGGAGAAAGAAGCTGGGAGGAGAGACAAGAGAGAAACGAATGACAAGCAATGAGAAGTATGAAGTGAAGCATATATATATAGAGATTTTGACTGATATATGCCAACAAAAACACAAAAAATGCAAATTATATGAAGTGATTACGCGCTGCACAAACAAGAAAAAGAAATCCACGCAGGAAGGACAACTCATGCATTGGAAAGGAAGAATTGCACGGGGAAGGAGGAAAGAGGGGACACCACCTGACACTCCATGTGCAGGCGTAAACGATTTCACCGATCGTTCACCCCCTCTAACTCCTTATTCTAAAAAATTTGTACAAATCGTTCACCTCAAGAACAAATTTGCATGTAATATTATGGTAAGTAATTTTTTTATATAGGATATTGGTATTTAAAATTACTATTTATCATATTTTAATACAAAAGCCATATATGTCAGAGACTTTGGAATTTGGTATCGTGCAGTTCATGAAGATGTCAATGGTCATTCGGATTATGTCAATCGTGACCAGCATTCAACTTTGGAGATGAAAGAGATTAAATTTGAAAACTTACAGTCTAGTGATGATTTTGCGAAACCTGGTAATGTTGGTTCTAAGAGACTAGATGTTGTTGAGTGTTGACAAACAACTTGATGATAATATGCCGGGGTTATGTTTGGGAAGAGATCGAAGAACAATGGTAACAGAAGAAATAAATGGGTTATATTTTCAATTTCGATAATTCAATGGCCTTTATATAGGGTTTTTCCTAATATGTTTACGAATTTTAATTAACTCCATTAATGTAGAGTATAAAGTTGTTGGGATTTGTTTATAATAAAATGCTTTAAATCTTTCATTATCTCGTAAATCTAAATTTAAAAGCAGAGTCGGATCTCCCACGTCAGAATCCGCAAATGCCTTCGGCGTGTGTATAACGCGTAATTACGTGTTTCCAAATTCAAGTTGATAAAGCCATCATTATCTTTTCTATAAAATCCCAGTTGCGCTCTTTACCGACCTTCTTCATAATCCATCGCTATCTTCTGATCTTTTTTCTAATCGGTTAGTTCATCTACCTGCCTTTATGCTCTGATTTTTCTGTATCGTCGTTTTTGTTTTTTAATTTCTTGGTCAATTGTTACACCCTGTTGAATCTGTGAATGATGATTGCTACGATTGATCCATGTATTACCAGCAGTCAGTCGTTCCGAATCTGCAGGAATTTGTGATTGATAATATTCGCTGTTGCTATATGCATGCGTAGCGAATTAGATTGCAATAGTTAGTCGTGTTAAGTGCTGATCTTACTCTGTCAACGAATTCTGATTTTGTAGAATCAGCTTCAAAGATGGGAGGTGGAAATGATAACAATGAATCTGACAGAGGACTTTTTTCAAACCTTGCTCATGGGTTAGCTAGTGCTGCTCATGGCCATGGGGCTCATGGTTATGGTTATCCACCAGGGGCCTACCCTCCTCCACCAGGGGCCTACCCTCCTCCGCCAGGGGCCTACCCTCCTCCGCCTCCAGGGGCCTACCCTGGGTATCCACCTGCCGGTGGCTATCCTCCAGCTGGTTATCCTCCTGCAGGCTACCCACCTGCAGGTTATCCTGGCCCCTCTGCTCCAGGTATAATATATGCATACTTACATGCCTGCTAGTACGTTGTATATAGTTCATTCATAATTTTCAAGCGATTGAATGTTTAGAGTTTACTATTCTGGAGGATTTGCTGTAACAATGAACACTTTTGTGCATCTAGCTGTTAGCTTTGGAAGCATGAAGTAATTCTCGTGTAAAAATTGTGATATGTGACTATTCGATAACAACCTTGTCTAATCTCTTCAGTATTTGCTTGCGATTACACACACACTATCTTCAGTCTTTAATACAAGATCCTGTTAATAATTTAATTTGCACTACGAGCAAGATCTTTTATTAAGGACAAGAGGTGATATTATATATATACCTATATATTTGTGAACCTTGCGTTGCATTGTTATATAGAAGAATTTTGGCTGTGTTTGATGTTTATTTGTATGGTTGGACTAATTTTGTTTCTATCATCAGTGTACGGGCATGGGTATGGGCACAGTCATCATCATGGACATCATGGAGGGTCTGGGATGGGGACATTGCTTGCCGGAGGAGCTGCTCTTGCCGGAGCTGCATATGGCGCTCATCACCTCAGCCACGGACATGGTCACCATGGATACGGTGGTCACATGATGGGCCATGGGAAATTCAAGCATGGAAAGTTTGGCAAGCATGGGAAGTTCGGGAAACATGGAAAATTCAAACACTTTGGAGGAAAGCGTTTCAAGAAGTGGAAGTGATCTTGCATACGTGCTCCAGACTGCTTGTTTCTGACTGCTGATAAATAAAGGATGTCGTTTTTTTCCCGTCCCTTCCATCAAACCAAGGTGTCAATTGTTGGCAGCTTACTTTAAACCTTGATGCCCTTAATGGATTTTTTGTATCAGAATTAGCTGCACTGATTGTATTAATAGTGTGCTGGTCTTGATTTGCTGCTGACAGCGAAGACATTGTCTAAGAGTAGTAGCATTCTTTTCTTCGTTTCCTCTCTCGTTTGATTCACTGTTATATATTTGTATAGCATAAATATTAAAAGCTATAATTCATTTCACTCATGGACAGCTTAATAAAGTAACCTGAACCCTAAATGCAATCTGTATGCACATTTCTGAGTTGAAATCGTATGTTGTTGCTAATCCCATTATTATCTTGAATTACTGAGTGACGAATTCACAAGTATTATTTGACAGACCTGGAAATAGTTGTGTTTTGCTTAGTATTTCCTTGTGAAATTTATATTGAAAAAATCAGAGAGCTACCTTTGGTAAAGGGTCTTTATTTGGGATCCGGCGTGATTTTCTTTCGTTTCTTTAACCGATAATCTGAGACTGTCCTCGAGTACTTCTCCATCAGAAACATGGTTAATCTTGAATCAATTGCTAAAAAGTTCTTGAATTTTATAAGATAAAAAACAAAACTGAGATTAAATTACTTGTATTTATCGAGTCAAGGCGAACAAACATGCAAAATAAGGCAACTTGGGGCAGCTACTGTTTGTCGTGGCTGCATACAGCACGTAACACCTCAGCCACCTCCACAATTAGGGAGAGGATTTTCTCTTTCCCCCCATCCTCTCACATATACATGTGTATGTTTGTTTTAAATAAAAATAAATAAATAAATATCAATGACACGTGTGTATGTAAGAAAATGAGGAGAGAAAGACAATGAAAGGATCCAATCCCCACAACTACTATTGTTGGCAACAAGATGTTTGGAGGACAACTTTTCATGAAGTTGAAGTGATATTTGCATAAAAGCTATTGCCTCCGTCCATTGTTATAAAATTCGAATAATTAAGCTTTTGATATTATCATCACTTATTGGTTTAGTGTTTGTAGTTTCTCTTCTCATCACAAATGTCTCCTTTAAGAATCAAACTTGAGACCTAGAGACCTAGAGGGATCTAGGTAAACCAACCCCATGTTTTTAAGATCCAATCAAAATTCGAATAATTAAGTCATTTTAAAATAATTATACTACGTTTGTCCTAATAATAAGATTCGGTTGACTTTTTTAGAGAATTTTAAAAAAGCATTAAAATTTATCGATTTTCTTCAAATTTTTTTGTTTGACTTATAAACAATATATAATGTAAGAAAACACAACATATGATATAATTAAGTAATTTATTTTACTTATTAACTTTTTTTAAAAAAAGTCAATTGGGTCTTCTAATTCAGATTAGAGGGAGTATAATCTAATGACATACTCCCTCTGGTCCTAATTATA
>JBAGKO010000004.1:13073032-13090631 GCA_037177275.1 Acacia concinna | reverse complement strand
CAATTTCTAAAAACGGAACCTTGTGATCCTTAACGCTGAATCACGTAGGATGGTTAAGGATCTGAAAATTATATTTCTTTATGTGTAATATAGGCTTGTTTGTTATGATTTATTTAGGATAAATAAAACTTTATGCATAAAATATAGGAAAGGCTTCTTACATACTTACTTTATATTATGTAAATAAAATCTCATTACTTCTAAATAAATTATTATAAATGAGTACTACATAAACTTAGTCGGCAAAATATATATATATATATATATATATATTTATATAGGTCGAGGCCCAACAAACGGAACCTCGGCTTTACGGTTGCTTTGGATCAGTGACAGGTTCGATTGTGGTCAAGTCGGATTGTCGGACTCAAATAGACCCGACGAAAGTAACCCTAGCTACATGCCTTTCTGAAGCCTCCGTGAAGAACGTTCCCACCACGCGACCCTTCCTCCACCCAGCATCTCTCCGCTGATCACCATTCCTCAAGCTTGGTATGCCCGCCGTCTCACGCCATCTGTTCCAACTTGTTTTGTATTCTTATCATTTTGTTCACTGCCACCAATTTGCTATTTTCGTGCAGTGCAACAAGTTCAGCCAGAGATGGCCGATCGGTTAACTCGTATAGCCATCGTTAGCGACAGGTGCAAGCCTAAGAAGTGCCGCCAGGAATGCAAGAAGAGTTGTCCTGTCGTGAGAACCGGTACTATTTCATCTGCTGCTACCTCCTGCGTTGTGACGATCTTCTAGATTTTACTCAAAATTGCCTTGTTTTTCCTTATTATTGTATTGGTTGGGTTGATGGAAGCTTATTATTTTTGGTATAGACTTCTTGTTACAGAAAATTGGGTGTTTTAATCATCTGATTTGGTTTGAGGGTTCTTGGGGGATCAAGCCAATGTTCATGGATTTGGGAAGAGTTTAGGTTGCCAAAGCAACCTTGGATGAAGCGGAGAAGTTGGTTTAATACAATTTTGTTTATCATCTGGGGTATATTGTGACCAATTTTGTGGGCGCAGGTAGATTGTGTATTGAGGTTACTGACAAATCGAAGATTGCGTACATATCTGAGGAACTGTGCATTGGGTGTGGTATTTGTGTCAAGGTATGGTTTCATTTTTACCTCATCTTTATGGCATTCGGGATTATAGATGTTGAGTTAATTTGACAAGATTATCCCTTGCTGCAGAAATGTCCATTTGAAGCCATCCAGATTATCAACCTGCCAAAGGACCTGGACAAAGACACAACTCACAGATATGGTCCTAACACTTTCAAATTGCATAGGTTAGTCAATTAATTGTATTTCGCATAGAATCTGTGACACTCTATTTTCTTTAGCGCGTGACTCGCTAAAATTACAATGGCAGGTTGCCAGTACCCAGGCCAGGTCAAGTGCTTGGTTTGGTTGGAACAAATGGAATTGGAAAGTCCACTGCTCTTAAAGTTCTTGCTGGAAAATTGAAACCTAACTTGGGCCGTTTCAATGTAATACCTTGACTCTGCATTTCATTCTTATTTTTTAAACCTTTTCTGGCACAAGGAAACAAAAGTAATACAAAATTAACCTTTGCTTGCTGCATTATATTCTGAAATTCTTGCTCACTACTAGTTGTTCACCCTTTTCTTTTTAGAATCCACCTGACTGGCAGGAAATCTTAACCTATTTTCGAGGATCTGAATTGCAAAACTATTTCACTCGCATCCTTGAGGATGACTTGAAGGTGATTATTTTTTGAGTCTATGTTGTGTGGCACTGGTGCATATATCTGTTCACGTTGCTGTTTAATATGGCTTTGATTTGGTAGTTAATTTTTATTTGCTATTTCAAAGAATGAGTTGTGTGCCTTTTCATATCTACATTTAGTTCTTGTTTAATATAATATTCTCATCAGCCAGTTTTATGGTATTAGAGGTTCTATTAACAGTCCAGTCATAATCTCTTTAATGATGAAGGGATGCAGTATTAAACTTGCCCCTCGCTATATGAAATTCATGTGAATTGATTCGGTGGTATTGTGTAAAAGTGATTAGCGACCAGTTCAAAAGTTGGTAGCTGATTTTATTGTGGAAGTATGAGCTTATTGTCCAGTATTTTCAATTGATTTTGTCATACTGGCATCATAATTATGCTTTAGTTATTTCCCATTTTGCTTTCTAATGATTATTTTTTCACAAATTCACATGGTCTGAGATATTATCATTTATTGAAAAATTGCAACTCTGCCATTTATATATGATGCTAGAAATAAGATTAAAAATCTTGTTCATATTTGATTGGTAATTTATCATGAACCATGCATGAAACTATACGATAAATTTATAATAAATAAGCGGATGCTTTTTGTGTGTCTTGCTGCTGTCTTCTGAAAATTTAAGTGTTTGAGGGAATTAGTAATCTTTAGGAAATTATAGGTACTCTCAAAATCTAGCATCAGCATGCATCTGAAAGTAAATTGCTGTTCCTGGCCTATTAAACAATGTTAAATGACCTTTCTGAGCAGTCCGTTACTATCTCCCGCTGTTAAACTAAGTAGTAGATGTTCACACATGATTCTGAATTTGCTTCATTATATAGTCACTTTGATTTTTCTATTTATTAGATAGAGCATTTTGTCCTCAGACACCTATTGATCACGGATTGTTTTGCCTATTTTGTGTGTGTAATATAGGCCATTATAAAGCCTCAATATGTTGATCACATCCCAAGAGCTGTACAAGGAAATGTGCAGGAGACGCTGGACCAGAAAAATGAGAGAGATGTGAAGCAAGAACTATGTAATGATCTTGACCTAAACCAGGTTATAGATCGTAATGTTGGTGATCTTTCTGGTGGGGAACTCCAAAGGTTTGCCATTGCAGTTGTGGCGATCCAGAATGCTGAAATATACATGTTTGATGAACCTTCTAGTTACCTTGATGTAAAACAAAGGCTGAAAGCTGCCCAAGTTATTCGATCTTTGCTCAGGCCTAATAGGTCTTGTTTCCTTGTCTCACTAGTTCCTTCTTTAAACGTTGACTATATTAGAATGTGGACCATTTTTATTTGATGTTGACTTGTCTGTTTTTTTCCTTTTCCAGCTATGTAATTGTCGTAGAGCATGATCTCAGTGTCTTGGACTACTTGTCAGACTTTATTTGCTGTTTATATGGCAAACCTGGTGCATATGGGGTTGTAACACTTCCTTTCTCAGTCAGGGAAGGAATTAACATCTTCTTGGCCGGTTTTGTCCCAACAGAAAATCTGAGATTCCGGGATGATTCGCTCACCTTCAAGGTAAATGTCAACATTTCATTATGCATCACTCCTATTATGTTTTATTTTGCATACTTGTTCATTGTTCTTTTGATCTGTATAGGTTGCTGAGACTCCTCAAGAGAGCGGTGATGATGCTCAAACATATGCTCGATACAAATACCCAACAATGACTAAAACTCAAGGAAATTTCAAGCTTCGTGTTGTTGAAGGAGAATTTACCGATTCTCAGATTATTGTGATGCTGGGTGAGAATGGGACAGGAAAGACAACCTTTATTCGAATGCTGGTATCAATTTATCTCTTATACTAGTTATAAACTTCAGTTTTTTCCCATGATTTTTCTGATGCCAAGTGTTTATGATTTCTGTTATATTTTGTCTTCTAATGTTTGATAATTTGCAGGCTGGTTTATTGAAACCTGACTCCATAGAAGAGGCCTCTGATACAGAAATGCCTGAGTTTAATGTGTCATACAAGCCTCAGAAGATTAGCCCCAAGTTCCAATCAACAGTTAGACACCTGCTCCATTCAAAAATTCGTGATGCATACACACATCCACAATTCATCTCAGATGTGATGAAGCCACTTCTTATTGAACAATTAATGGACCAAGAAGTTGTTAATCTTTCTGGTGGAGAGTTGCAAAGAGTTGCATTATGTTTATGCCTCGGAAAGGTAGATAGTTTAAGCTTTATCCATGAGAAATTTCTTAGTTCGTTTATACTTAATCAGTATGTTTTGCTCCTTTTTTTCTTTTCCTTCACATGATCAACTTTTTTTTTTTTTACTTCACTTGATCACCTTTTTTTAAAAAAATTATGTACATTATTTTCTTAATTGCTTATGCCATGAACATGATGTGGAGCTGCTTTATGAACTTCTGCAACTGGAACTAGTTACAAAATTTTTTGAATCTGAAGTTTTGGTGAGATCAAAATTATTGGTTCCTGATTTGTTGCTATTTAATAACAGCCTGCAGACATCTATTTGATTGATGAGCCTAGTGCATATCTTGACTCAGAGCAGCGTATTCATGCTGCCAAAGTTATCAAGAGGTTTATCCTCCACGCAAAGAAAACTGCGTTTGTGGTTGAGCACGATTTTATCATGGCAACATATCTTGCTGATAGAGTTATTGTTTATGAGGGGACTCCCTCAATTGACTGTACTGCTAATTCACCACAATCATTGTTGACTGGGATGAACCTATTCTTATCAGTAAGTCTAGCCGTTTGGTTTTATGATTTTATTATTACTGCTAAGCATATTTATGTTTAAGTATTTGCATGTATATTGCTCAATCTCATGTAGTATTTCCCATCATAGCTTAGAAATTTCCCAATAGATATTGGGAAGTTGTTAAAAATGAAATTCCATTATGATGCTCTTTGAACATAATGCCCTACTCACTCTTGTAATACTATTCAGCTAAGCAAGCTGTGCTATGGGGTGGCTCTCTTTTCTCTTTACTTTAAAGACCAATGGATATTCTTTCCCCCCCATTTTAAAGTACTTATGTTCTGTGCTTTTTCCTGTATACCCCAGCATCTGGATATCACATTTAGAAGAGATCCAACTAATTACCGTCCAAGGATTAACAAGCTAGATTCAACCAAAGACCGGGAGCAGAAATCAGCTGGCTCATACTATTACCTTGATGACTAAGTTTATAGTTGTGGACAGGTCAGCCCTTTCTTCAAACGTGTTCAAGAGTGCTTTTATTGGCAACAGGATCTGAATTTCTTTTGCCCCTTTGTCGCAGCTGCTCATCTTGCCAATTCAGCAAGCGGTGCATCAATTTGAACCTTCAATGGGATCTAAGCCCCCAATTCCTCGGATGCCTCGAATATTTGAGTGTTCTTTTGCCCATTTAAGGCATAGCTTTGTCCATATGCATTGAAAAGCTTGCTTGCCCACCATATGTTGGTTGGGGTGTTTGTATATGCTATTAAGCAATGCACCTGCTCATCACCAGTTTTGCCATGACGTTGGTGGGAACCTGAGTTTTACCTGAGGTGTTACTTTTTTTTGCCTTTACTGTCATGTCCAAAATTTAGAGGAGCAATCTTGATGTCATAGAAATGGTTGCTACTGTTTGGTTTTACTATCTTCTGTTCAGTTCACCAGACTTCTACGCACATTTTGCTTAATTTTGATTTGATTTCGGAAATAAATTATTTTTTCTGTTCATCAATCTTGATACCAAATTGATTAATTGCTTCTCTTTATGGGCTTTAATATATTGCTTGCTTGGTCTAATTATATTCTTTGAATTTAATTACTTTTTTTTTATAAAGCATTTGAATGACTGTTGCAGATTCATTAGACAAATTAAACTGTCCTGATTTCTGCCTGTGCAATTCGAGTTTTAATGACATTTTCAGTCAAGAACAAACGTTATTGTCATCTAACCCGGTCTGTGTTGCAAATTGGGATTTTGAATGTGCAATGCTACTTTGATCCTTGATATAAAAATGTGTTTTGTCTAGAACATTTTAATTTAATAATCTTTCCTAGTAACCCCCTTCCCTCCGGTACTTCAAATGGGTTAATTTGAGAAAAAGTGGATAAAATGTGAAATAAGTCTTACCTTCAAGATTAATATTGACTTTCCAATTAATTCTTACTTAAGGATATGGGGTACAGTTTTCAGTGCATAGTTTTTAACCTATGGTTACAAAACAATTGAATAATTTAGACAACAGTTGGAAGAATTTGTTGTACCAAAAATTGCATTGTACATTCAATTCCAATAGCTATATCAACAACGGAAAATAACAAGTTAATACACAAAATAGGAACGATGGTTCTAAAAGAAAAGTCTGAAACTAAGATTTGCGCACCATTTTACATATTTTAGCTTGCCTTTTGCCCCTGATGCAAAGTCAAAATTTTGTTCACTATTGTTACACAAGAATCGCGCAGTCGCATAAATAAACGGCTTATGTATAAATTACTCTGTTCTCGAAAAGTGGAAAACCCAGCTTTCTATGTTTCCTTGGTCATTGCAGCATTTTGAATCTTCATTAGGGATCTCACCAATGTGGATGATCATCCTCAGAAGATTGAGGAGGGATTGGTTTCCAGCCAGGCTTTTCATCCCAGTACATGTCATAGTATATATGACCAGGAGTGTGATCCATCACACAGCACCATATTCCCACATACCGTTTGACACGTTTTCTGAACTTCTCTTCTCTTTTCTGCAGAGTCAGTTTTTATGGCACCATACATCATAAATTGCTCAAAATTTCTGACTGGAAGTAGGTAGCAGAACAAGAAAAATAAGCTTGCCTTGTCAGTGAAGCCCGCAAAAGCATTTTGCATTGAAGAGAACTGGATAACTTTCACGTCCTTGAATGACGACAATATTTTCAAGAGCTGCAAATTGAAGAAGAAACAGTTCCAACAGATGTAAACTCACCATAGAGAAACAGAAAGTTTGAATCTTGGCACATAGGGGAAGTAAGTGCTAACCACACTGATCAAAGGTCACGCAACCAAGATGATCCAAAAGTAACTTTTAAGGAAATGCCTACACATAAGGGAGGTGTGGTATAGAGATACTTCTGGGGCTTCTTTCCCTACTGATGATCAAGTTTTTGCCATCCTGGGCTTTGTCCTCTAACCCTTTCCCCCAAAGAGTGAAAGTCCTAAAGTAGAAAAATCTTTAACTCCAAATAGGTCCCTGACCCAGCATGATAAGAAAGCAGGTGGGCTGAGACTTGATCAAATGTTTAACTGACACTGGATTCAACTATCACTCTTTAAAAATTATTTACTGGATTTTTCTTTTTCTACAAGTTTTTGGGCCATTAAAAAATATATAATATATTTATATGGACACTGATGTTCACAATATAGATGGATTAGGACAATGTTTTACCCATTACCATATTAGTTAACATTAGTCCAATATATAGTAAGACAGTAAAAGGATCTTGATCAACCTCCCAACTTAAAAATCCAAAAAAAGAACAAAAAACCAACATTAGCATATGAACTGACATTCACTTCGGGAAAACTTTTCAAACTATGGCAACTGTTTAGCTACAGTATTCAAAGAGTTAGTTTGGAATAATTGAAACAAATGGGAAACATAATTATACGCTACAATTCCTGGAACTTTGTCCTTCATCTTTCAGCACAAGACAAATGCAGACCAATAGACCACTTTCTGTAAACAAAACTGCTTATAATCTGGAATCCCGTTGGTCTAGGTTTACCAACCGGATCCTTGATAATTATGATGATATTGAATATCACAAGGTATTAAAAGGGGACAAGTCGGACAGTTTTAATCACATTAACTTACTTTATAGGTTGGGATTCGAAAATTTTGAGCAGAAACAAGATAGTGGTATATGGGTTTGAACAGAACTTAGTGTACCGTTTCATCATTGCTATGCTTTGGAAGTGCAAGTACTCCCCCAACAACGGTAGCATTTGATGCATTGCAATCTGGGGTCCCATCTTTACAGAGATGAACATCAACACGTGACTTCTTCACCTGAACTCAGAAACCCAACAGGCAAGTTCTTACTGAGTGACGTAATTCCGGAAACAAGACAATAATTTGGAATTAGACATGATTGAGTGACGATCATTTACCTCTGACGGCGTAGAAGGATTATCAAGAATTGAGTACTCTCTGATACCTATGCCTGGGCCAAACTCTTCCTCTGGGAGTGCTTGCAACATGACATTCACCTGCAATAAAGTGCATTTCCATGAGGCACAAGGCAGTGCGAGAAACAACATTTTATGTAAGTAAATACAGAAGAGAAAGAAAAACAACGGATAGGTGTAAGAGGTCATACTAAAAAACTTCCAAGTGTTCAAAAGATATCTTATAGTTACTTTCAAAAACCAGTGGTTCAGAGGGTTGCTTCTTAAATATGCTCTCACAAGCTGCTTGTGCTCCACTTCTTTTGGCAGACCAGAAACACATGAATCCTTTTTTTAAAAAAAATTAGAGAGGGAAATGTCAAATTTTTGTTTGTTGGAACTTTGATAATTAACTTTGAACTTCACCCATGTTTATCTAATTTTTGTTTTACAACAACTATCATAAAGACAAAAGCCTTTAGTTTATAAAGATTGTACTTACGTCTCTTATTGATCCTAATTCACTGTCTTATGAGACCAAACCTATTAATTTTTTATTCTTCTAGTGGCTATGAATCATGCTGAATTTATTCAAGAGGGACAGTTAGTTTAGGATCCTGCTAGGAACACAGTTCCTCAGACCTAAATATTCCACAGATGAAGCAAGTTGCAATGCATCATCATAATTCACCCAAGTCTTATACAACTAACTATTTTGGTTTCTGTTATGTATACAAATGCGGTTGGAAATCATTGTTGGGTATTAATGCCCAAATTTGATGACTTGTGACCAATGAGATTTCCAGATGTACTTAAAAAAAAAAAAACTATAAGGAATTATTCAAACAAACTGGAAATACCTCAAAAACATGGTCCAAAGGACAAAGAAAAGGCTGTCTTGTCATAGTCCCCTCTAGAATACCAGGATGAGGAAACCATAGCCTATCGACCCTGCACCATAGAGGAGGCATGGCCTAAACACAGAAAACAAGTTCAGATCAAAATATAAGCTTTTAAAAAATAAAGTTAGTCACTAAGAACCACCAACTCAGCCAACTTGCCTCAGGGATAAATTGCACTCAAAACTGAGCATCAAAACAAATCATATTGAATGGTAACTTGTAAGGCCCTTGGAAGTCATAGTCTAGTCTGTTTTCAATTGCATGACTGCCAGTAACTTCCAGCCATGAGAAAGTGAACTTCATACATCCTTATAGATCATAACAGCTTTTCCGAAGCTTTTAATGAATTACTATTTACTGAAAGGAAATAGAGAGGAAGGAGGGGGGAGGGGGAGTGAACAGCCAAGATCAGACATCAGTCACGGTATGAGACTTCTAATTTCATTTGACTCAAACAAAGCCTCTGAGGAGAAAATAATATTCATGGAGAAGACTTATTTCCGTGCTTCACAGGCGGAAAGCCTAGGTTAGCAAAAATTGATGCTAACAATGACAGTTGCTGCCTTCTGACCAACATGTCTTTGAAACATAAATTTTAATACGGGAAATTTACGATCTGTTATCTTCTGTCATAAATATATAGATGTGCTATTACTATTAACATTCTTTTGGATAACTTAAGAAAACAAAGCCATTGTACCGCACAAGTACAGAGTAATGAAGTAACTTGTCAGTTCTGAATCCCAATATTAAGGATTTTACAATATTGTGAACCTTGTCCAAGTAGGATTGATTTTATTAGAGAAATGTATCCTTCATATCATTGTCAAATGTTGATCGCTTCACAAAGAAGTAGCACTTAACAGTTGCACCTATGACATTCAGCCACCCTGAGGAGACAAAATGCAAAAACCCCAAGTAATGCAATAAGCATTTATGTTAGCAAAAAGCAGTTCTCACCAGTGTTCTGTTCAGAAGGGAAGCAATAGCAAGCGCTGTCCTTATCTGTTTTATCTGGAAAAGTTCATGAACAATAAGATTGTGAGGGTGCAGAACTATTTTTCCATTCAATTGCAGAAGTAAAAAGGAATAGGTCAATACATGCATACTTGATAGTTAACAAGAGAAAAATGTGATTCAATGGTATGGGCCCCACTTAGCAATAGGTTCTTTGGGATTGATGGCTTAAATGACAAAAAACCCCCTGCAAAAGTTTCTCTGATAAGTTAGTTTGTGGAACCATAATGCAAAGAAGTATTAGCCATGAGAAGATTCTGCATTTAATGCATTCACACATGGAAGCATCAACTTCCTTCCATCTTCAGTATTTTATTGTGATATTGGCTCCAATGGAGGATGGAATGAAAATCTTCCAATACAAGATATAAGGAGCAAGTGAAGATACATATTGAAAGTAGTGTATTTATACACTATTTAAGGAACAATTGAGTGTGGTGCATATCTAAACTTAGGAAGAAAAGGGGGAAAAACTACCAGGTGGATTATAGTACTCAGGTGGATCATAGAAGACCATGGCTTCTCGAAGTCGATGGCGCTTTCCTTCAGTGCCTGCATATTGAAATGTTGTGTGCACTGCATAAGGCTCCAAACTGAGTTGCTGATACATAGCCTGCAATTAGAACGCATAATTACATTCTCAGCAAACTTTTTGGCAACTTAATTTCTAAGACCTCATTTGGTAGGATGCAGCCATCTTTTAGAGACATGGAAAGGAAGAGGGAGAAGCAGAGAGGTTTCAATGGAAAGATGATTTTTGGATTTAAAATGTGTTTGGTAGGCAAACAAAAAGAAAAATAGATGTTTGAAATGAAACAATCAAAAAATAAAAGGATGGATTCTAAGCAGCCAAATGACATCAATATTCTGACTTAAAATACTCAAATTGAGCCTTCAACCTTATGGGCATTATTTCATTATAAAATAGAAACTAATATTTTTGAGAAAAATGACGTTAAAATATTTATAAAATAATACTTATATTTAAAAATGAAAATATTTTATATGAAGAAGGGAAAAGAAAATGGTACCTAAAAACATAATTATAATTTATAACCATTAAAAGCTACTAAATAAGTCTACCTGGACAAAGTATGTATGTCCGCTACAAAATATACTTGCAGGTAAAATTCCTAACTTCAGATTTCCATCAAACGCATAAACAAGTCCGCTGTCCTCATCAACAGGTGGTCCTAACTGTTTGCGTACAAGTTCATTAAATCCATTTTGATCCCATATCTTTTCATCAGCAAAAAGCATTTCTTTCCATTCCTTTGCCAACTTTTTGGCAAAATCTGTAGGTCTCCAATGGAAAATTCCAACATTGTAGGCACCAGAAACTATTAAAGACAACAAAACAGTACCATTAGTATGAATTAGGGTGAAGAGAACAATTAAGCAAGTGCCATGGTATGCAAAATACAATCAGAGATGCGATAAGCAATTTGTGAGTAAGAATATCAAATCAGTCACTTAGATTGTAAAACAGTAAAAGAAAAATCCGGGAGGGTCTGTGATTTGAAAGTTGCGTGTTCAAAAGTATTTTTCTAGTTGTTTGTTTTATTATTACCATAATATCATTCTCCTAACCCAAAGCCATACCAAAAGGCAATGAGGCAATCTAAAGGGGCAATGGAAAACTAAATCGACATGAAAGGTGACTTGAAATTCAGAGAATGGAACACTCAATATTCACGTCCACATACCTCATTTGACTTGCAAATGTAGTTAACGTTGCTGTACAATAATAAAGATGGCAAATAAAAGTACTATGGTAACCAATTTAAGAAAAGCAAAAATGACAACTCTGAATTCAGATCATTTTATAGTCTTCACCTTCATGCCAAACCTCCAGACTATCATCAACCACTGTAGGTATAACTTGATCACTTGAAGTTAAAATATCTGCCCCTGGATAACGAGCAAGATATGGAAGTGGGTCCTGTTCAACAACAATATATTTGTAGCATAAATACTAGAATTAACAATGATCACACAATGGGCTAGAAACTTTCAAAGAGGTTAGGGTGAAAAATAGTGATACATAAAGAATATAATAGTAAAGATCACAATAATGACACAGGTAGATAAAAATCAATGCTGAAGAAGATTTAAGAACCAAATGGATGTTACAGCAAGCAGAAAAATAATTTCTACAAATCTCTGACAACTAAATTAAATTTTCACTCCCCTTCATTCCCCTAAAACCAACCAAGGGTTTCAGTGAGAAGATTAAAAAACTCAATTAGAAGGACACGAAAAGAACATAAACATGGAAATGGAAGTGATCACCTTTAACCAGACCATGTCAGTGTCACACATCAACAACTCAAAACCATACGGCAAGATTGAGTCTATCAAAATAGCTTTTTCTCTCCCCATTTTATGAAATGTTGGAGATCCCCAGCCAACATCTATTGTGCTCATGTGACTGCCCATGTCAAAAGCTGGTACACCTTTCCAATACAATGCCTCCAATAATTTGGTGTCCATAGCACCTGAAATGGTAGATTTCATACTCATTTTACTGTTGAACAAGTTAAGCTATTCTAGCGAGGAGTGATGATCAATATAGACAAATTGCACCATAATAGAAGGGTAGAAAAATTAATGCTTACCAACAAGAACATTAGAAAGTCCCAGATCTGTTAAGTGTTTGACCCAATTCAGAATAAAATCCATGAATGCGTAGTTACCGAAGGTCATTATTATGATATTATCCTTCACTCTTTGCTGAACCAATTCTTTGGTCAGTCGGAAAGCCTTCAAAGGGGGCATCTTTTCATTTTGTGGCGGGACTTCCCAAATAGGCCTTGCCCACTTATTTGGTGGCCCTGGGGCAGAATTTGGCACAGCATGTGTTACACCTGGCTTAGAAAAGTTCGGTGTTTGATCTGTAAGGTGTTGATGTTCATCTGAAAAATCATGTTCCGACTTCTGATTAAGTTCAAAAAAACGTTCATATGGAAGAAGCACAAGGATTGATGAATTGGAGAGTGCCTTGAAAAAACCAAGAAAGATAACCAACAAGCAAAAGCTACATAAATACCACTGCCTACAAGTAAAGCAGGAACACTGAATGCAATTCTCACCCACATCAAATCAAAAAGAAAAAATGATTCATGTAATGATGAACTTGTGAATTACACTCGAACTCGTTCCAGCACGATACTTCATGAATCATCTCCAGAAAAGCATGGACATGAACACAAGGACAAAACTAAGCTGATACAATGTCCAAGACATGTTGAACACGTACACAACTACCTTTTGAATTGCTAAACATTCATAGCTTATATCTTTGTCAGTTGATCTTTGTCATATTCTGTTTTCAGAAAATAAAGAAGAATGATTATGTCACATCCCATCAGAAATGAAGAACCTCCTTGCTTTCCTTCTCCAGCAGCAATCAGATAAAACATCCAGAACTCCACAATCAACAGAATTTCAAGTGTCATTCTTCAATTAAGAGTTAGCCAATACTCTACCTTACATAATTGAAAAATCTTTGAACAATCCCACACCACCCTCAGTACTATTGTCCTAATGTCCTTGAACACGGGAATAATATACAAAAATTAATGATGACCGCAAGAGATCGCCGTGGAAGACAAATACCCATGAGACATTTGTTATTTAAGGAAGAAATATTAGGAGATAACTAAAGCATCAACTTCTCATGTTCACCTAAAGGAGTGACTTCAGGGACAGTCCATTTAAGAACTCATTCATTAGTACAATAACCTAAATTCCTCAGAAAACTAACACACAGGAAGCTTTCTCACCACGAATAGTCAACTCGACTCGTTAGTACAGGATTATGTCTTCCTATAAGATATGTTTACATTCCCATACCATAGTATGATTTCTCCAGCTGTAAATTCCAATTCAATGGGTATTTCACGCTAACAATACCAAAAGCATGAAGCATATCAAGAAAAGGCAAAACTTCAACGCAATCAAGAATAAGATGCAAGCATTTCAGTGAACAGCGTAAAGCAGTGGACCAGGAAAACGTACCCAAAGTAGGAGCGAAAGAGGAGGGAGAAGAGAGCCAACCAGAAGTATCACCAGCGGGCTTGCTGGAATATATGGCGGAGAAGACATACAAGGACGAAACGACGATGCCAACTATCACAGTTGTGTAGATCGTCAAGAACAGAGGCTTCGAATGAGCCACATCGTCACACACATTTCTCCAAGCCATGCCTTATAATTCCTCTTGATACACCCAGTTTCTGTCTTCTTCCAATCAAACATCACATTCAGAAATCACATGAAAACAACCAACTCCAGTTCCTGTATTTTCGCGGCCATGTAGCTTCTTCAAAAGACGAAGATGAAATGGCCGAATGAGAAGAAATTGCAAATGACTGATTAAGAAAGGTGGTGGTCAGATCAGCAATTGATTGGCGGTAAGAGGTCAGGTCT
This sequence comes from Acacia concinna, assembly GCA_037177275.1. Taxonomy (NCBI): domain Eukaryota; kingdom Viridiplantae; phylum Streptophyta; class Magnoliopsida; order Fabales; family Fabaceae; genus Acacia; species Acacia concinna. The sequence goes on along the minus strand of JBAGKO010000004.1, from coordinate 13,076,416 downwards.
CACCAGAGCAAGGTCAAACTAGTAAGCTGGCCTCACCGGAGCATGACCATGCCACTTGCCAAACGAATCCCAACAAGACAACAACTACGGGATTGGATGGAATGGATCACTTGCAATGTAATAATGTTTATATCATTTTCCCTGTCTTTAAACAAGCTAAATCTTTTATTAAAAAAAAAAAACAAGCTAAATCAACGTTCCTTTCTGGCAAAATAAGAAAAAAAAAAACGTTGAGTATTGGCAAAATAAACATTCCTGGTCAAAAATTACAAGGAGAATGGCATTATTAAATCAAGAATTGACTTTTAAAAAAAAACAAAACAACAAGACTTTAAGTGGCTGTTTGGTATGAGGGGAGGGGAGTGAAAATAAAAATTTTAAGAATTAAATTTAAAGAAATTGAAAAAATAAAGTTATAAAATTTTAATAAAAATAAAATATAATTTAAAAAATAATTTAAAACTTTTAACGCTATTTTATTAATTTTTTAAAATTTAACTTATAAAAACTTTCCCTAATTTCTACTTTCCTTCAAATCTCTTGTATTAAATAAGCCATAAAAATTCCTTCAGGATAAAGGACATCATGTGATAGGTAATTAAGTGAGGCACTTTTGTTTTTTTGTTTTTAATTCGTTTCTTGCTTTTTATACTCATTTCATTTGGGTTGTTTTGAATAATAGGTGTATTTTTACTTATTTTATCTTTAATTAGTTTTCATACATTGTGTAATTAAGCACACTCTCATTCTCTTTAACTTCATACATTGCATAACTCATTTTACCTTCAGTTAATTTCATAATCAAGTACTATCTTTCACATCTTCTTCCTCACATTCACTCTCTTTCATTATTTTTTATAATTACTCTTTCTTATTCATTTATAAATAAAAACATTTTTAAATAAAATTATTTTTTTCTACGTATTTACCACTATTTTTTTAACCTTTTTAATAACCGTCAAAAGAAGCTTACGTATAAAGTGAGAAATACTTGCTCATCCGGAAAGGGAAACTTGAAAAGGCAATTGCAATGGGGGCTAAAAGACTAATGAGCCAGCAACTCAAAAATACTTCATGGATCATTTCTACTAGCAACTTGTTTTACACAATAAGAGTAGTTAAAAATAATAACTTAATAAAAATGACGTGTTTATTTTTAAGTATGCCTCTATGAAAATAAAAGCATAATAGAGAGAATACTTATACAATATGAAAGAAAATGTATAATACTCCCTCTTATTTTTAATATAAGATGTGGTTAATTTTTTTAGAGAGATTAAGGAAGTTAAATAAGTCACTTTGAAACATTTATACCTATTGTTTTCCTATAAACTAACTTTTTATAACTTATAAACTGATATAAAATCTAACAATACATAACAAGTAGTATGATTAAATAACTTATTGAACTTTATTAATCTCTCTAAAAAATCAATTAGATCTTATATTTATAACCGAAAATAATAAATAATTAAATGAAAGAGAATTAGTAGTAAGTGAAGAATAATTAATATAAATATGTATATTTAATATAGATAAGCAACTAGTTTAAATTTTAAGAGATAAGAAAAAGTTTACTTATATCAAAGATCAACAGACGAAAAGTTGTTATATAAAGAGGAAAGGAGTAATAAAAGAACAAAGGATAAGATTTATATACAACTTTGCATTGATCTCAAGCATAAATAATTTGTCTGAAATTATCGCCAAAGAATAATGAAGATCTAGCTAAGCACAATAATTTGTATAATATAACTATGGGTCTTCTCTATATTTTACTATTTCTTCAGATCTAGCTGCTGCACCCTCTCATGGATTATAAAAAGAAAAGTCCTCGCAAACAAAATACAGGCTGTGCACAGTTGTAACTGGGACAGTACATGTCATTGTACACTTAAAGATAGGCAATTGCTGTCCAAAAAATAAAAGATGGGCTATTGGGCCACCCCTATAAAAGACAAATCAAGCAAACTCTTGTGCTTTTGATAAAGAAATAGAAAGCCCATAATCACAAAAAAAAACCCATGAATAATTTATCATGGACCTTTTCAAGATGAGTTGGGCCTCAGTTCCAAGGGTATTTTCCCATGCTTTATCGTGGGCTTCAAGTGCAAAACTCTCTTTTACTTAAAAAAACAAAGAATGCTTGTAATATGAGAATGCATATGCCTCAAGGAGGATTGTTTACAATATGAGAATACATATGCTAAGCCCGGAAAAAAAAAAAAAAAAAAAACCAAAGAACAGAGGATACTTGTACTTAGTGGAAACTGGAAATAAATAATCTCTTACAGTATGATAATACACTTGCATTAGTCCATTGGGAAGAGGGAGGGAAGGGAGAATAATTCATCCTAATCCGACAACGACAAGCTATGACTTATGGGTCCAAAGAAGACAGGAGGGTAGTCAAACAAAATCCAACATGTATTCCTCTATTTCTATTTATAAGACTTTTTTAGATAATTTTAAGAAAGATAATTACATTACTTTAAGACATTAAAATTTGTTATTTTTCTTCAAATTATGTTGTTTGACTTATGAACTACTATATAATGTAATAAAACACAAATGATATTATTAAGTAAAGTAATTAGCTTTCTTAGAATTATCTAAAAATGCCTTATAAATAGGAACGGGGGGAGTATATTGATTTGTTGGACTGATCTCCAACATGTGAAAAATAAAGGCAAACCTATGATGGGAAAGTAACACACAGGCGTAATTAAAAAAAAACAATAAATGGGTGGTGGAAATGTCAAGTTGCATTTTACTGAGAGCCCGTTTGGTTCAACCCCTGTAATGGTAATCATGATTGTATTACCACAATAAAAGTGTTTGGTTGTTCTTTAGCATGATAATAGAGTTTATCATGGTAATGTTGATTACCAAAAAAATGATAATCATCATTCATACCTCTCCCCCTATGAATCCTCATTACCATCTCATTGCATGCTTACAAAAGTTGAATTTACCATTTAATTTCATTTGTCTTTGTTTCATCTGTTTCATGTCACTTGTCATATCACGTCACAACCGCCACTACTGCCGCCACCTCCTCTTCCACCTTGCCGTCATCTCCCCCACCACTTCCTCTTTCTCTGCCACTGTCACCACCGCTTCATCCTCCTCCTTTATCGTTATATCCGCTACCACCTCCTCTGCCACCACCGCTGTCGCCGCCCCGACCTCCTCTTCCACCATCGCAGCCATCTCCTGCTCTTCCACCGTGGCCGCCACCACTACCGTTGTCGACCCCACCTCCTCCTCTACTATCGCTGCCACCTCCTCCTCCACCACCGTCTCCTCCACCTTGCCGTCATCTCCCCCACCACTTCCTCTTTCTCTGCCACTGTCACCACCGCTTCATCCTCCTCCTTTATC
>JBAGKO010000004.1:12990480-13002106 GCA_037177275.1 Acacia concinna | reverse complement strand
TTTTTTGCTTACGCAAGGTATCCCCCAGCCCGGTCGGCCAAGGACTAATCCTTCGCTCATTGTGGGTTCCTCTATGGGGCTTGGTAAGTTTATATTGCTATATATGATGGATACCAAAAATCATGATCAATTATGTTTTTTCAACAAAAATTTATTATCAATTACGGACACTATAAACTTTTCTTTACAGGTAAAACCTACTGTTAAAACCCGTATTACTAGCTCTAGGTGGAATGAGACTAAAAAGCAAATTGAACTTTCTCAAATATGCAATGAGGTTATAAAGAATTAGGATTACCCAAAGTTTGATAATCATAGTTAAATATACTATTAAACTAAAGAGTGATTAAACACTACTAAAATAGGCTCATAATACTATGACGTGATATTCAAAAAAAAAAAAACATATTGTTCTTAAAAAAAGTTAAAAAAAAGGTGGGGAAAAATAAAAACAAAAATAAGTTGGGCGGAACAATCCACCAACTGAAAAGTTATGGGTTTGGCCAACCCATTTAAAGGTGGTTTTTCTTTTTTTCTATACTAAATCCCATGTTAACCCAATTTATAGTAAGCTAGCTCGAACTGGGTGGTATAGCTTATATTACCATCTCTAATTTTTCACCCACTACCTACTCTATCACTACCACCATATTACCATCTCTAGTTTTCCACCCACTACCTACCCTACCACTACCGCGGCTGCGGCCGCCACAACGATTGCCACACCACCCTCTATCGAGAAAGTGTCTTGGAACAAATAAGTTTTTTTTTCCTTTTCTTTTCCTTTTATACAAGTGTATTACAGACTTTTCAACATCATATCAATCATGTTGATGGTAATATTTATAATATTACGTTATATTACGTTACATAGCCATTCCGAAATATGTAAAAATTAAACTAACCAGATGACAAATATCAAACACTACCTCTAGTGTCCAGGGGTAAACATAGAACTTACTTAATTTTATAAATTATATGCAATCCAGTGATACATAGCATAAGATATGATTAAATAACTTATTTAACTTCATTAATCCCTCTAAAAAAAGTTAATAAGATCTTATATTTAGAATGTGATGGAACATTGGTATTAAATGAAATAGTCACATAATAACATAGCATATTAAAAACTAATGTTGTATTGAAGGAAGAATAAGAAATGGCGTGGGGCATCCGCAAGGGTGAAGTCTGAAATTTGTTCAAAGTTGAATAAGTCAGGCACGCACGAGAAAGAAGGTAAAAAGGAAGTGACTGGAGACACTAAAAATGATGTCTTGTTTGTTTCTCTGATTTTTCCTTTTCTTATACTTTTCTCTCTTGTTGACTCTCTTAGTTCCGTACGAACTCATCTACGCATACATATAAAAATTACAAAAATTTCATCCAAAAACAAAAATGATAACTAACGGTATTGTTTATAAATTATGAATATATTCTGGCAAAAAGAAAATTATAAATTATGAATATTCTTACTTATTTTTCTTTTTTTTAAAAAAAAGTTGTGCAGTATAGGGCAAACATTAATTTCACGTTCAAAACCACAAGGTCCCATTTCTAGAAGGTGAGTGACATTCATGTCACTGAATGAATCAAAATCCTGAAAATATAGGTAACTCAATTATTGATTGTGAATATTTTACACCAATGTAAGTAGATCAAACTAAATAATTGTACAGAGATAGATAGATATTAGACGGAAGTTTTCATAATCACAGATATTATTTTGATTTGATGTGATTTTCTTTCATGTGACAAATTTACTGGAAAATAAGTTACCTTCCATCACATCATAACTAAAATTCATTCAACCAAACCAAGCGTCAGACAGAGCAAGCATGAGGTTTTTTTTTTTTTTTGGTTTTCACTGCACTCTTAACCACAGAGTATTGGGGACCAGATATAATCCCCAATTCCCCATACTGATGAACTCCTTAAGCACCGCACCGCCTTTAGGTGGCTAGAATCTTTTGGGGCTTTTGCAACAATATGGAAGGAACATGGAAGCATAAAAATATGGAAGGAACATGGAAGCATAAAAATGATCTACCAGAAGATGAATCATTGCAAATATCACTATACAGCCGTGCAATTCAGGCATTCAGCCAATTATGGGATCCATACCCTGAAAAGAGGGAAGGGGGAGAGAGAGGGGATGTAATGCAAAGAAACAATTATTTTGAAAAACTGAAGGTAAATAGATATACACGAAAACAAATAAGCCATAAGAGACTGCCATGCAAACAAAAATCATACATCAAACTAAAATTTGCCGCATTGTCATGTATCTCACCGTTCAAACAAGTATTATATCAACAAAGCAAAATGCACAAAAAATGGGGAGGAAGATACAGCAGTGGTGTAGCAACAAAAGATGAAGTGGATATTTTCCAAGAAACTCAAATGCAATGACTGGGCACAAAAGTAACATTAAAAGTTCAAAGCGGACTAGAACCAGGCAGCAATGAGGAGAACCTCATTTAATTGAATTGCCACACAAGTTATTCTACAGGGTGACAAGACTACCTGATTCTGCTATTATTCCTGGACAAGAATCACCCTGTTCTGGGTGGGTGCCTGATATTTATCCATGCCTGATTGTAATTTACACTAATAGTTTTGCACCCAATTGCTTCACGAAACTCAAATGGCTGCATGTCACAAGGCAACCCATCCTCAATCATCACAAAATATAATGTCTTTGTAACAATATTAGCCAAGCAAGTCTTTGAACAGGTTTGGATTTTGACTTGATGGGTTCACACCCAACTGCCTCACTAGTGCATCCTTCTCCAACGAATCTTTAGAGTTTGGACCCTTCACAGATTGAGATGATGTCACAGTCATTTCTCCAGGAGCACCTCCAGTAGCTGCATTTGACATGCCAGATAAAAGATTTCCCTCTCCACTCACAGGGATAGAATAGCCACCACTTGTGCTCTGCTCGCCAGTGGTTGTCCCTCCATAAAGAGACATAATATCAGGAACTTTTGCAGCAGCACCAGTACCATCATCTATTGTTGGACCAGGGCTCGAATCAAGGAGTCCTTCCAGCTGCTTGAATGGATCCACCACAGAAGGAGCAGCAGTTGTGACTGTTGGTTCTCCCAAGTCAAGCAAATCAGGAGGAGGTTGATGATTAGTTTTTTCTCCTGCTGCTTCATTGGATGCGCCTGCAGTCTTTGATTCCTGAGATCTATCTGCTGTACTGGCATTTGCCTTTGGAGCCTTGTAGCCAGCTGATGATTTTCTCTCAGGTTTACTCGAACCACCAAACAATAAACCAGCAAGTTTCTGCTTTTCTGGAGAAATTTCAACTGGTGCCTTCCTTGAATCATAACTCTCCCGTACTCTTGAATTTGCTGCATTCGCACCATTCACCTGGGTCATTCCATTAACTGGTTTTTGGGAAGATGGTTCTGAAGTATTAGATGGAGTAGGAGATGAATATGTTGGCCTGCCCCACTTCCTTTGAACACCATCAAGCCGAAGCTTAAGTCCTGATGATCCTGCTTCTGATGCTGATGCCACTGATGAGATCTGATGGGACTCCCTAGAATACAATGCCTCAGGTACTGGAACTAGGTCTGTTGAGGATGCAATTGAAATGGGAGCAGCTTTTGAAGGTGGTGGAGCCTTTGGAAGTTCATATGCCTCAAATCTCAGTCCATGATGTGAAGGTTCATGCTTATCTTGGTCTCTGAAGTTGCTCATCTCCCCCATTCCAGCACGCACATCCTCAGGAATGTAAGGCTGAGCACCCCTGTCTATAGACTGTTGGACGTAATCATTGAGGAATGAAAGACTCTTGTCAACCTAAATATAAGAGCGTTAGTAAAAATAAATTACAGAAACGAAAAAAACAAATTTAAACATAATATAAATTGATCCAAAGTCCAAAATTCATATAAAGAAAGATGAACAGGCTTTTGATGCAAACAGAAACTGCCATGCAAAGAAAGTTGTCAACAAGCAACTGGGTGAAGGATTTTATTGTTTTGGACTTGGGAGAAAATAAAATTAATCAAGTCAATAATCAGCAAACTATAAATTAGAACAAACATAAATCTGGGCAAAACAGAAGCTAAAATCTTTTTCCTTTCTTTTCAGAAAAGGTAGATATAATGTTTGAGTAAGGTTAGACAACCACTATGAACGATTATTTGTCCTCCAAGCATCTTTTCACCCGAGAAGTTTTGTCAACCAAACAATTTTGACTTTTGGTTACCAAATCACATAGTACTGGGTTAGCATCCCCGCAAGCATTTTAATTTTCCATTTAGTCAATCGCACATGACAATATCCAGCATACAATCAACATTTCGCTTGACAGTTGTAATTTTGATGGAGATGCCATGACCAAGAGTAAATAAAACCTTATGGCCCAGAACTTAATGAACTAAATTCCAATTAAGTAATTCATGGGTTACGATTTCAATTAGCAATAGGATTTAGAAGACATCAGAGTTGAACAAATGCCAACATTTCCTGATCCAGATAATGAAAATAATCCTGTTGGGTTGAATGTCTGATGCAACAGGATGCTCTTAGATAAAAGACAAACAGACCTAAGCAATTACTCATGTTTCAAAAGGAATCAAGACAATAAAGGCTTGAATAACTTTTATAGCCACAATTTACTGTGATTACTGAAAAAGAATAAGTATCAATCAGCGGATAATCTGATCAAAATCATCTTCACAAATTTTACTTTTAAGACTGAAAGTTTAGACTTTAGAATAGAAAGGGAACACACAAAAAGGTAAGGAAAATGAGGCATTTCAAAGATTTAAGCCACAAACTAAAACTTGATATCTAGATTACTACATCACCATATAATTCGAAGTGTCAAATAATTTGACACCACAAAGCTCTGAACTCTGAAGACCCAAAGAACTTTATCTCCACAAGTTAGGCTATTGCATTGGCAGAATTTGACTAAGACAGAGATCACAGTGGGATATAATTAAGAAACTCATGGTGAGGGAAGAAAACCAAATCTTGCTCCAGTAGAATATCAGACATCTTCGTCAAGAATGAATGAACAAATTCCAAGCACTGGGCAATTTAAAGCCTAGCTCACTACCTTGCTAAGGTTAAAACTTGTGCTTTGAGATTTAAAAGCTTGTTCTTAGGATGTTCAAGCACCTTCGTTTTCAAGTTGTATTTAGCAAGATAAGGCAACCAATTATGGTAGGAAAATTAAAACTGAAATAAGGAGAAGAAAAATTCACAGTTACTGATACTCTGGGAAGATAATTTCCTACTTTTTCATTAAGATGCCGCAATATGGTTTATTAAGCCTTTCCCTGACCAAAAAGTAGTATTATATATGAATAAACAGATAAAACATTGCAATTTTGAATCATATGAGAAGGTTCAAGAATTAAAAATAACCTCAATATCTTCACAACTAGCGTCTAGGGGCATTATAGCCTCAATAGCTTGTCTGTCCAACCCAACAAGAGCTTGCAATTCATAGGCTCGCTGCTGCAAATCTGTAGAGTGGGATGCTAGCATTTCTTCAATCAACGTTTGACACTGAAAGTCAACAAGGAGTTAGTCAAATTTCAGCATCAATTTCATAGAGATAAAAGGATTTACATTGTTCCCAATAGCCTAGATACATGCAAAAGGATTATTCTAACTAATAAAAAAATTACTACCGTCAAGGGAAATTATTTATAATCAGTGCAAATAGTAGGGTATCTTGAGCCAATAAAATTTGTAGAACTCAAACATGCATAACTAGAGAAAGAAACTCCCTTGCAGAACCAACAACTTTTAACATCTGGTCTTCATTTCTCTCAGTGTCAACATACTCGAGTTTTCAAAAAAAAGAAGAAAAACGATACTCCATTAATCTGTGTAGATAGTATTCACAGTACAAGGGTTAACTCTTTTGTGTGACGAGAGAGATGAAATAATCTAAGGTTAGAGGATACTCCAAAAATAATCATCCACTTCAATCACATAAAGCCCATAAGTGGCAAAGCTACATAACCTTAACCCAAAGTCTTTAAGACTATACCTCGGGGAGCAAGTCCACTTTCCTTCCAGCTGCTACTTCAAATGCATAAATTTTCATTAGAGCTGAAGTTGCATATGCCTTCACAAGAAGCAACAAGTTAGTTCACACAGGAAAGATGCCTGGAAATCCATTTAATGGACATAATTGCAAGGACCAGCTTATAGATGTCTAGTTGGAAAACATCTACCACCAATTTAAACACATCCCTATACACTTTAACCAAAGAATCAAGCACATAAAAATTGAACGACTCTTTTCATGCCTTAATACGGAATCAATGGTTTACTTGCCAGCAGATGAACAATAGCACAAACTTGCACAATAAAAGTGATGGATGCTAGTCCACAGAAATATTTATTGCAATAAAGATATTGCACCCTCAACCAACTAGATAGAGCAAAGAAGTGAAAAGCACACATGCCCAAACCTTGACCCAGCATGAAATCTTCAATGGAACTGGAATGCAGTCAAATTATGCTTTAAGCTCGCACATCAATAGTGTCTATTTTGAATTGATAGCATGTTCTATTGACAAGCAAAGTTTCCCTAAAGAAATTTTTTAGGGGCCAAGTTCATTTTACTTTACCAGCAAATATTTAACTCTCAGTTGATACCTTAACAGTTACATCATCAGAATATGCCTCTGCCACATCACATAACTTCCCAGAGATATAGGATGCACTGTGCTTTCCATCTGCTGTGCCATATTCCCCGAGAACCCAACAAATGACCTGTAATCAGTATTTAACATTAAGCCAGCAACAAATTGAAGTTATTGGCAAAATGAAATGAGTGGGGTAGAAACTACTTGAAGAAACACAGATGGCAGCTTTGGCTCTCCAATAATACGCAAATATGACTCCACCTGCACCTCAGTAAACAGTTCGATTTAATAATGCATACATGAACCTCTACATGCACATTTTACGAAACACATTATGTTAACAATGAAATTATCATAACACATACAGCTGATGATCTCAACTGACTGTCTGCAGCATCATCATCCTCACCAAATCCTTCTGCAATCAACCGCATCAAATTATGTGCTACCTTGACATTTACAAGATCTCCAGCATGCTCAAAAACTTTATTCATAGTCTGTGAAATTAAAGCACCAGGCATTATTAGTTAGAAACGAAGGCAAGAGTAAAATATAAAAAGCAAAGGGCATAAAGTGAAGAATTCCGGTAACCTGTATAAACCAATGATTACTGGGTGCAAATTGCTCAGCAAGCTCCACACACCGAGATGCTATATAGGTTTTAAAATGATCATCACTAATACTAATCATGTATTCAATCATACGGTCAACAATCACTTCTACATTAGAGGACTTGGTCATCTTGTATAGCAATTCGAATGTTTTCCGCTTCAGAGTATCATCAGGGTCCTGCATCACACATCAGAATTTAACAAGAATTGCAAAAGAGCATAGTTATATATACAGATGTAAGGAGCCAATTAAATGAGAACTGTGCTTTTAAGGGATGTAAACAAATAATGGTTGCTGGTGCACATACAAAAAGCACAAATCCCTGAACTTATGACAACAAAATATTAGTCTGATTCATCTTGAGAATATTCTTTCAAAGTTTAGTGATGTCATTTTAATCAGTCAAGGATAGGGAATTTGATTATTGGGGTGATTACTAGATAAGCACTCAAGGTAAACATTTAATCAATAAGACCAAGCAGACATATTTTGAATTTACCAATTTTAAACCAAAAGAATGACTGAAACTACATAAATGCATTAACCAGTTATTGACTTGATTAACTTCTTGTTAATGCCACTAAACTGGAAATACATTGGCCAGGATGAATTCCCAAATTTGTAATTCTGCCTTAATAATGTATCCTCAAGTCAAAAAAATTAAGCCTCAAGAAAACAAGATCTGGATGGTTCTACATCTAGATGAAACAAGAGTTATTTCAGTTCCCTAAATGCCAATTTTTGTCACGTAAAGACCATGAGTCAGTGATTATAGACATCAAAATCTCAAAAATCACAAGATTTTACGGCATGTTTGTTTTTACAATGTGTTTCACAAAAAATGTGTTTGACATATTCATCATCCTCTAGTTAGTCCAACATCCAGGAAAATTAGGCTTTCTTTCCCACCCCATTTCACTGAAATATACTTACCTCTAAGCAGTCAATCACAGCCAGTTGGTGTTGTTCCGCAATTTGTGGGCTTAACTTTATTAGCCGACCAAGGGCATCGATGCCCATGTACTTGAGATTATGAGTGTCACTCTGGTTACATTAAAATAACATCTGTAATGCATGACATTCACGTACAACCAAGCATAAAGTATAAGCTTGAAATAAAATTGAATGGGGTAAGACCTTCAAAAATTTTGCAACCGCGTCTGCAGCAGCTTCTGTTAGCTTAGGATTGGGATATATAGAAGCGGCACAGCATATGCACTCATATAGAATAGCGTTCCCTATATTGCTCGATGAATCGCCCTTCCTGATTATATCACTAATAACAGTATACATGCTTTCACTTGCTTGTTTATCACCACTTCCCAACAATGCCAAGATTTTCAGCAATTTAATCTGCATATTCATAAAAAGCATTGTAAAGAAACTTAGACTGCATCCGTGCTAAGAAATAACAGGAAAACAATGTACATGGCGAGAAAATTTGAGCAGAACAAGCTCACTAAATGGTGTTGGTAAACCCCGAAAAGCAAATATCCACATTTTAACTTAAACAAACGAAGTTGGCATCAGATAAGGACCAAATATAAATCAGAGACGAACTTAGACAATGTTGAACCTGAATGAATGGAGCGGGCATCTGATGATAGTCATAGCTCTTTGGCAATCTGCGTTCTGCTACTTGTTTGAGAATGCTCACAAAGCTGATGACGAGATCTTTGTAAGAATTGACATCATTCGTGATGAGGTCAAATAGAGGGCATAACGTGGCACCCATTACACCAGGATCATTGTCACACAATCTCTTGCGGAAATTGGAGCCCAAGTGTGACACCGAAGAAGGTGACTTCTGATAGAAGCGATGAAGAGACATGATAGCTTTCTTCCGAACGGCCTCCTTGGAATGACCCAAGAGCTCAATCACCTGAGGCAGTACGGCTGGAATAGTCTCTTCATTGATTAGCCTACAGACTGCATTAAGGGCAGCACAGACAACTAAATAATTGTCGGACTTGAGGTCCTTCTGAATGGTATTAACAATGAGGATGATCAAATCGTGGTCTTCGTTCAGAAAAAGGGTGACAGCCAAATACCCAGTTCGTTTAAGGAGGATATTATCGTCGTGTGTCATCTTAACGGCGTGGATGTAACCAAAAGAGGCATCATGACCCAACATCTCCACATAAACAAGGCGAATGATGTATTCCTTCATCTTGCGCTTGGGAATGTCAGGTTCAATTATGCGACGCTTGAGGGTTTCGATCTCATTAAGGACGATGCGGTCCTCCTCCGCCTTGGATCGAGCTTCACCAATAGACTTGACCAGATCAAGAAACTCCTTGGATTGCCCGAACCCACCCTGGGAGCCCATGGCGAGCTCCCTACCGATTGTCTTCAATTGCTCCAGCTTTACTTCTTTCTACTCGATAATTAGGGATAAATTCAAATCTTAAAAAGCTAAAGCATTCAAATCTGTTACCAAAACTATAGCTTAACACAGTGTGCAAGTGAATTGGGAGAAGATACCCAGATCCGATATACTCCTACTTCAAAGGCTTGACGTGCGAGAGAGAGAGAGAGAACCGAGATGAGTAAAACGACAGAGTGTAGAAGAAAAGAAAGGGTTTTGGTGCGGTGGCCTCGTGGGATTGGAGGAGAAGAAACGACGTCGTATAGTCTCTGACAGTCACGGAGGAGTGGTAGAAAAAGGACCTGGAATAGTGAACACTGAACAGAGCTGTAAAAACGGTCCTTGGGGAGTTGGGAAGGTGAAAGTTCAAGGGTTCGCCGGTGCCATTGACGAGTGAAGGAGAGGAAGTAAAGAAATGGGATATCACATTATCACCACGAAACCAACGTGGAATTCCGATTGAAGGTGGTGGTGGTCCAGTACTCTTCTGTATTAGGCGTGGCCCATAAAGACAAAGTTTGCTTGTGCTGTAAAAACTATACATATAATATGATGTGATCTCGTCCTAAATATAAAATTAGTTAGTTTTTTTTAAAAAAAAAAATATGGAAGCTAATCAAATTTTTTAGTCAAAGAAAGTTAATTAAATTATTTTAAGTATTTTTATTTTTATTTTCACTAAATTAATTTATTTAACTTATAGATTAGTATATAATCTAATAAAATAAAATATATAGGAGGATTAATTTTTAAAAAAAAAGTTAACTAAATCTTATAATTAGTTAATAATATAATAGGAAAGATATTATTTCCCTCAGTTTTTAATTTGATACGTGTATATCATCTTCTCTTAATTAAATAATTAATTTTGATATATTAACATAATTAGTTTCTATACTTTTACTCTTTTAATACAGTTGGTCCTTGTACAGGAGTTAATTGTACAAACAGAGTAAAATTAAAGTATTGAATTAGGGAGAAAAAAACACACCCAACTAAAAATTAAGTGAAAGTAAACATCCTTTAAATAAATTTTCCATCTAATATTATAAAACTTTATGAACGTCTGGACGATCTAAATTGATGACTCACATAACGACAGCCCAATCCATTAATATACCCCTTTATCTCTAATGCTTGGGTATCATATGCTTTTTTTTTTTTTTTTTTTTTCAGGAAATGCTTGTATCATACAAACTACTACCACTGTGCCCTGTATTAAATTTTATTAATAGGTCACATCTTGTATAAGTTGTTAATTATAAATCATGTGCATATTTAAAATTCCATACTAATGGTTAATTATATAAAGTGTTCAAAAAATCCCGATTCCGGCCCCGATTTGTATATTTTTTTAAAAAAATGTTACCTTATAAATTAAAATTATCTTTTTATCTGTGTATTCTTACTTATATTAATTAAGTTATCTTTTTAAAATATGTATATAACATATTTAGTTGAAATTAAACCTCATATATTGCAATACTAAGCTTAACTATATAATGTATAAAGATAATAATGAAGATGGAAATGATAATAATAAATATAATTTCTAAATTCTAGATCCATTTATGTAATTATTGTGATTTTATTAGTTGTTAAATAATTATTTTTAATAATAAAATATGACAAAATTTGTTTAAAAAATTTAAAAAGAAAAAAACCCGTCTCGGTCCCGGGAAAATCCCGGTACTCCGGGACCGGGATTAATTTCCTAATCCCGATCCCGAGTTTGAACACCCCTATTATATACCATATTGTCTCATTATGAATGACAATGCATGATTTTAATGATTCATTGTATCTTTCGGAGTAATTAAACAAGTTATTCTAATAATATACGCCCTTCGTTCCTATTTATAATACCTTTTTGGATAATCCTAAAAAAATCTTTAAAAAAATAATTACATTACTTTAAAACATTAAAGTTTGTCGTTTTTCTTTAAATTATATTGTTTGACTTATGAACTACTATATAATGTAATAAAACACAACATATGATATTATTAAG
>JBAGKO010000004.1:12969802-12990380 GCA_037177275.1 Acacia concinna | reverse complement strand
TGGGAGGTGATGATATCTCATATCCCGAGGGAACAAAATATCATTGCTGATTATTTAGCTAAATTATCCCATAATATTGTGGGGAATTTTGTTTTTCTTGATCAACTGCCTCCTTCTTTTCAAGAGGGGGCGGTTGGTGATGTAGGTGATTAGCAGTAGGTCTCCTGTTTTCTTTTTTAAGTGTTTTATAATACTGTTTTAAACAGTAGATTATCCAGTTTTCCTACTAAAAAAAATAATTAAGGTGAAATTTATGCAAAGTGAAATTCTTCAATAAATTTTTCATTTCATTTGATATTTTTTGGGAGGAAAAAAAAGAAAGAGAATCGGACAACAAATTATCTCGCTTGCAAGTACGAGGGTACGACAATGTATAGACTATAGATGGATGCCGCGGGGCCGAACCATCAACATGTCCTCCAAATATGAGCCCGCGTTTTTCTTCGTTCAAGAGCAATTGACGATTCTTGTTCCTGGGTTGTACCCCAATCACACACAAACCTGCAAGATTCATCTTCACCGATTGAAGCAACCCTCCCTCCCTCCCACCAAACCCTAACGCTACAATCTACACCCCTTACTTCCTAAATTTCCCTTCCCCCACATTTTTCTTTTCTTCTTTGCTAGTTCCTCCCTCCTCCTTCATCGCCAACTTCGCTCGAACAACGCTCATCTCACTCACTTCATGGCGAGTGATTCTGGCGCGAAAGCCCCCCCTGCTTCTTCGTCCTCAACTACAGAGGAATCTTACATTGGGAGCTTTATCTGTCTGATTTCCAAGTACGAGATTCGTTACGAGGGCGTTTTGTATCACCTCGACGTCCGGGATTCCACCATTGGCTTGAAGAGCGGTACCTAGATTTGTATTATTCCTTGCTTAATCTTACTCTGTTTCAGACTTTTAGTCCGGCATGCGCGATTTGCTGGATGGGAATTGTTTGATGAGTTATGGATGGTTTGGTTATAATTGATGTCTTCTTGAGTTCTTGATATTAACTTACTGGTTGGGGGAACACGGACCTGCCGTTTGTTAGTACAATGATTGAAAGAAGTCAAAGCACAGTAATCAAATAATTTGAATCCCAACACGTTCAGTTATAAGTGTCAGATGTAAGTCACTGGTAATCGAGCCTTAAGAAGACTGAATCATCACTGTAGAATGTAAGTCATTAATGTGAGACATTTGAGTGGAGATTGAAGAGCAACATTTGAACTCCTTTTTTTTTTGGACCGAGACATTCGGGATTTAGAGAAGACTGAATCACTGAATCATCGCTCTAGAATGAAAGAGTAAGCTTGATGATCATACGGTTTGTTCTATGAAGTCATTTAAACCAACGTTGGCAGTTGATGGTGCCTTTGTAATCCACCCCGCATTACCCACCTTTTTGTTTGTATATTTTCTGTATGACATCTTTAACCACCTTTGTACAACTGTATAACAACATTCTTTGACGTAATGGGCATTGGTACAATTATGCTGTAGTATCACTTGCTTCCTGAAATCTTTCATGTTATAGTTGATGAAATTTATGCAAATCTCTTCGTAAATTTGAATTTAAATTGCTTGTTATGTGATATTGCAGTCAGATCTTATGGGACAGAGGGGAGAAGAAAAGATGGTCCACAGGTTCCTCCAAGTGACAAGGTTTATGAATACATTCTTTTTCGAGGGAGTGACATTAAGGTAAGCATACTATAATTTTATCCAGCATCATAGTTTAACGTGGTGTCGTCAAGAAAAATAACTGGTTGGGAATTCTAGTACCTATTTCTTTGGTGGTGGGGGTTCTGATGGAGTGCTAATATGAATAATGTCTGGTTAGGAATTCTAGTACCTATTTCCATGTCCTTTATTTCTTGCATCTGCGCAAGTTTAATATTGGTGTTGAATCTATATATGTTTTGTAAAGAAATTTTAATTTCAGAAATGACCTACATTTTTTATGTAATTTAAATATTTGTTATCTTGCAAATTTATATGATCTTTTTTCTTAGCTTGTTTTATTCTCATTGCAAGGTTGATTCTTTGCTGGAAACCAATAGATCACCTTGGTCCTTCATTGACAAATTCTTTTTTCTTTTTCTGCTGGTTATTTCTGAATATGCGCCCACTAAGTTTCAAAGTGATGACTTATATTGACATCCTTTGAAAGGATTTTTTTCGTTTTTGGGGGATGTTCTGATGCTTTACTGTATTTCAAGATTCTACTGGACAAATTATAACTGAATTTTGGCATAATTAGGCTTGTTGGAATTTGAAGAATTGATTGACCAGAACCAAATCTATCGTCAGTTCTATTAAACATAAACCCCAACACATACTGATGAAGAATAACTGAACAAGTCATCCTAACTGGAGTTGAGTTTTTAAAACTGGAGAGTTGCTGATAAAACCTAACGTAGAATAGCTAAGGCTGGTGTTGAACAGCCTCCTTTCCATCAATAATAGTGATCTGAAAGTTCCAAATAGGCTAATTTTTCCATTAATTAATGTTATTTGTTGAGTACCCTACAGTCGATTCCAAATTTCCAAAGTAGGTTGAATTTAGGGTCTCTCCCTTAACTTCAACAGCTTGTGGATCTGAGCTGCTTACATTCTAACGAATTATTCTCCTTTTCAGGATTTGCAGGTCAAGTCCCTTCCTACATCTATCAAAGAAGAGCAGATATTTAGTGATCCAGCTATTATCCAGGTACTTATGTTAAAATGGGAAAAAATTGATGGTGTTTTAGCCCGTGGATACTTTATTTTTCCTTGAAATTTTCTAATCTGTATTTTTTTCCAGTCACAATATGCTGAAGTGCCTTCAGGGTCTCCTATGGCTTCATTGGGTGGGATCACTTTGACAGAGTCAATTCAAAAGTTTGATACTCCTGCTATGATCAGTAGAGACATTCCTCGTCCTGTTGGGTCGCCTTCTCATCAATCCGCAATGTTGACAGGCTCATCAGCTCAATCTGGTGTTACTCATGGTCCTGGTGCTCCTTCTTCCTCTACAACAATGTATTGGCCAGAATATAGTGGGATGTCAGGATGTAGCTCTCATTCTCTGCTGCAGTCTAGTCCTTTTCAGTCTCCTTCAGGAGTGGCACCTTTAAATACACAGAGCTGGGGCCTAACTCCAGAAAGTCAGTTACCTTATTCAAAAGTGGGCTGGACTACTTCACCAGAGCATGGTGAACCTGTCTCATCTGTTACGGCTCCATCTCTTGTAAATCCGTCTTATGAAATTTCATCCTCCTCTTTACAAACTTCTGATTCTTTAGATGCTTCATCACTTTTGTCTTCTAAGACACCATTGCCCTATCATTCTTCTTTGGCTGGATCAAACATGCCTTCATTTTCTTCACCGTTTCAAGGCATAACTTCTGTCAAAGATCAATTTCCTGGTCAAATTTCTCCTTACATGGGTTCAATGTTTCATGGACAATCTGCCCATCATTCTGTTTCTCCATCAGTTGAATCTAGTTCAGGCTCCTCGCCAAGACCTCCATCTTTTTTAACTCCAGATCAGTTTGCTCATTCTAGACATGATTTTGTATCTTTAGTGCAGAACCAGATCCCTGATCAGAATCATATGGGTTCTCTGGCACCAACATCCTCTAGTTCCTCTTTTTTAGTACCTTCTCCAGAAATTCAAGCACCATTGTTGCCTTCACCACCATTGCTAACATCAGGGCGCAAGGTTAGAGAATTCTCTCATTTTTTATTTTGTGGCAGCTGGCAGTGATGCTGTGGAAACAATGATGACAACCTGCAGATGATCCCCCTAAAGTGCACCTTGCACTTCAGGAGAGTTAAATCCCACATGCTGTGCTGTTTATCTGTTGTTTTCATTTTGTTTGCATGAAATCAAAGGTAATGGGGGAGCCTTTAAAGATAATGATATACTTCCAAATAAATTTGGATACAATGGGATAAAAAACTTAAAAGTGAAAAGGACATTAAATTATTAAAGATTCTATGCTGTTTAACATGGCTTTTCCTGCTAGCTGGTGTTTGTGGCATTTTGAAATCTTAGTTCCTGGAAGTTTTACACTGAAGCAGCTCACCGATTCCTGCTTGAAATTTGTTGAAAATGAAAATTTAGTTAATCCCCCTCTACCTTCGCACACATACACACACAACTTTTGTGCCTCGCTTGACTTGATAGGTTCAATATATAATTTGTTAAATCTGATAAACTATGATTAAAAGGACAAATTACAGTGAACACTGATAAATTTGTGTGCTTGTATTCCTATATTGCATGAGTTCTGCTTCTGCTTTTAGACTGATTTGGTGGGGGGAGAGAGAGAGGGATCCTTTTTGCTATTATCATTCTGCATATAATTTTAGATCTTGTTACATTTTATAGTTGCTGTTCTAGTCTCGCAGTTTCAATAGATTTCAATGCATACTGTTAAGTGCTACATATTAAAATTGAAGTTATAATATAGTATATTCTTTATTTATTCTTGCAGCCTCAGCACTCGGCTTCACAGTTCAGTGAAGAGTTTGATTTTGAGGCCATGAACGAAAAGTTCAAAAAGGATGAAGTATGGGGTTCTCTTGGTAGTGCATCCAAGACAATAGAAAGATTGGAGGATAATGCTCCCTCTGACAGCTTGGGTGACAGAGAGTGTCGTGGGTTTCAACCTAACGTAAATCCTAAGGTTGGAGTTGGAGTGTTTACATAGATGTTAACATATTCAGTCCCTTAATAGGTTAATTGAAAAGTCATAAGTTTTGTAGTCTAAATCATGTTGTGTACTTAGTAAGAAGTTGTGTTCTTGGTTGCAGCCTGCATACAAGAAGGACGACTTTTTTGACACAATTTCATGTAACTCTCTCGGTCATGGGTCAAGGTATGGACAGAATCGCCTATCTGAGAGAATGAAGCTGGATTCTGAGGTCTGCAAACACGTTAAAACTCAAAATGCTGATCGGAAATTGTCCAAAATTTGCATGGCTTTTTGGTTAATTTATGCTTTTCTTTATCTGCTCTTTTTTCAGACGTTTGACAATTTTCATCGGAGCGCTACAATGGGTTATGGTGCCTATGGTAGTGGACGCGGTGAATATCACCGGAGCTCATACAATATGGGAAGAGGTCATGGCTATAATGGTGGAAGGGGGCGTGGCAGGAATATGCCTTTCTATTAGCAGCCATATCCTCTATCTTCTCAAAACCTATTGGGCTTCCTTCTATCTGATACTGATCTCTCCTTTGTCTTCTTCCTTATGATCTTTTGCTTTTTTTGTTATGACGAGTTTCGATTAAAAAAATGACCTTAACACGGTTCATTTGAATTCTCATATCATGGTGAGGAACTAGAATATCAAACTTAGAAATCACAGCCAGCTTCATGTTTTTTATTTTCGTCTCATGACTGGCGTTTTGGCTTGTACTCCTTTTAAATCTCTTTTTTGTCTATATAACAAACAATTGCTGATAAAGCCATATAATGAAATTCCAGACACGTTTTCTCTGTATTCTTTTCCTCTGCATACTTATTTGTTGCTCTGTGTTTCGGCGTGATTGTTGCAATGATTATACGAATGCATTGACTCAATATTCTTGATTTCAGACATCTAAAAAGTCTTTTGAAATATACTGTCTTGTTGGTACGAATTGCTTGATTTAGGGAAATAGAATAGTCAAACTAAGCACATCTTAATATCTAATGTTCGAGAATTGAATCTTCAAATCTTGTTTCCGAAATGTTGACCAAGTGTGAAGCTGAAATTCAAACTAAGTTGAAGCCAATTCCGAGACTATTGTTGTGGGGTCCATAGCAAACCAAAAAATAAAGGTCGAATAAAGCAGAAAAAACGGTGGATCCAATGCAACTGAACAGTAAGTATATATCTACACTCGTATATGATATTATGAAGTATAATATAAACACACGTCAGACAATAATTAAATAAGTATTGATCAGAGGATTGGCTGGATGACAAGGTTAAATATCATAAGTGGGTCCAGTGAGACTGTCTTTTTGGTATTCAACAAAGAAAAATTTAATAAGAATAGTGTAGTATTCCTTTCTTTAGACGCCTTTATTTGCCCTTTCTTTTACAAGTTGCATCAGTTGTTAAAAATTCTGTCATCCTCCTCCACTCCATTCTTTGGTTTGTCCCAAAAGAAACCTCTGTTTTGATTCCTCCTCTGTTTTTCACATACCAATACTCTCTCTCTCTTCTTTTATTTAATTGTAATAAATAACAACAATAACGTCTGTAACAATGTCAACCCATTTGTGCGTGTACTTTACGATTCTCATCTGCTTGTGTGGTCTTCACAGTAGAGAGGAATGATCCTGTGGTACAAGAAGCAATTGCCACAAGGATCAACATGGCTGATCCAACGTAAGTGCCTCCTTTTACTATGTAACACTCACCGTTCAACCAACCTTCTCCATAAGGTTGTCTTTTGCTCATGCTTGTTGCTGATATTAGCATAATTACTGCAACCCCAAAGCTCAGCCTGTGCCAAAGTTATGATCTTTCTTAATTTTAGTGTGCATTAAATGAGAAAGTTTTGATCTTTTTTATGAATTTGTTTGTTGCAGGATCTGATTTGTTTTGTGAGCTGTTTGCAGGGCCTACCAGCTTACTTAAAAAACTTAAGAGAGCGTGACCATCTGTCATTCTGTCTCAAGTTATTTAAATGTTTGATTTGTGGGAAACGAATTTGTATTATATTAACATGAACAAGTTAATGTGTAAACGTGCCAAGCATTTTTAAAAAATCAAATTGATTATTAAACCAATCATACACATACATGTGGATCCTAATATACTACCACTTTGTTGCTAATTTGTGGGTATTCAAGAAATTAGTTATTTGTAGCTTAGGTTAATGTGTGTTGGTTTTTTTAAACTACCCGCTCTAATTGTGCCTTGAAACTACACTAGAAGGGAACCCTTAATATGCACTATTAGTAACAATACATTATGAAAAATAAATTACTCCCTCCGTTTTTATTTATAAGATTTTTTTGGAGAATTTTAAGAAAGATAATAATATTACTTTAATATATTAAAGTTTGTCGTTTTTTTTTTCAAATTATATTGTTTGACTTATGAACTATTATATAATGTAATAAAACACAACATATAATATTATTAAATAATGTAATTAGCTTTCTTAAATTTTTTTTAAGATTCTCTAAAAGAATTTTATAAATAGGAACAAAGGAAATATAAATTTAGGATATAAAGTGAATTGAGATATTATATTTATGACTAAAGTAAACACCACTGTCTCTCATATATTTTGAGAATGGAGGTGGTACTTGTTTATTAAAGCCAGCTCCATTTTGAAAAAAAGTCTAATCTTAATGCTGATTGATTTTTTTTTTCCTTCAAGCCATCTTGACATGCACGTGGTCAATTTGTCAATAATGGCGAGCCAGACAAGGAACAATGTCTAATAAAAAGATGAACTGGCCTTCTATTTCATTGTCAAAAACAACGACAAACCACGGATTATAGATTATCAATCTTCCTTTTCTTAGTTGTAAAAACGTCAATTCGCATTAGGTAAAATTGATGATCATGTAATATCTACTAATTAAATCAATCAATACGATTTTTGATTTCTGTTCTTGAGTAGATGTTTTAGAATGCGAAGTAACAACTAACCAACCCAAACAAGTACGCAAAAGAAGAAAGTTAAAAACAGAGAGAGATTGATCAAAACCTACCAAGAGATCAGAAGCAGAACCTTTGCAATTGCTGGTACCTTAAAACTGACGTTTCTTTTCCCCAGTGAACAAGAATTCCTCAAAAAAGTAGAATTCGCAATAATCTGGGCAAAGAATAAGCTGACCAGAGCTGCGATACCGAACCCAAATGCAGGGCTTAATGGCATGAAACACAATCTCCCATTCCATCTCAAATCCTCCTTCTGCAAAAAACCAAAAACCACATCAATGACAAAAGCAGATGAGGAAGGTAAAACAGGGGAGGAAAGAGAAACCTTTACAACCACAGAGAATAATAAAAGAACAAACTTTAAATTAAAGGAACAATCTTTACCTTATTTCTCTTGAACTCAGCTACAATACAAGAGATGAAGGAGATTAGGCCAAAGAAAATGGAGATGATGATGATGAACAAGATTCCTGTGAATCTGCGTCCATGAGGAGGGTTTTCCATGGTGGGGTTGGGGTTGGTAATGCGATGAAGAGACTTACAGAGAGAGAAAGAGAGGAGAGAGAGAGAGACAAAAAGATCAATCAAGAACAAAGATGATTCACAAGGCTTGGAAGCTACTCAAGGAACAGAAGAGAGATGATGAGTTGGTTGTGCCCTGAAGGTATATTGGCCATCACCTTCTTCCTCTTCGTTCTTGCGCAGCTTCCTGATTTGTAATAAAGCTTCTTGCTCTTGTTGTTTTTGATGTTGAGACTTGCTTCCTAACAAGCATTTCATTTCACTGAGATGAATGAGATAATATTCCTGATTGTATGTGAAAGGTTCTTTTTAGAAAAGTCTTCTCATCAAGTAAAGCCTCCTTCGGTTCTTCCCACTTGGTCAATTACTTCAATTGACTCCTAAGAACAACTATTTAATCCACAAAACTTGCTTTTTATATAATGAGAATTTTTTTTTGGAAATTTAACCACTATCAATATCTAAATGGATGGTTGGCTAGCACATCAATCCTAAGGTGCTTCTTCTATTTTCTTTCTTTCTTTTCTAATCATGATTACTAGTCATTATCATAATCAAATTGCTAGTTGATAACTTTTTGGGGAGGCTTTTGTGGATTTCTTTTTAATATATGACTTGCGGTGACATAAGAAAAGTTTATATTTTAATTTTAGATTTTAATCCCAAATAAAAATAACAATAAGAATAAGCATATCCTATTCGTAGGGGGTCATTGACTTTAGAACCAAAAGAGAGGGAATATTAGGAATGAAGATAATTGGCCCTATTTCCTATTCCCAGTTCCCTTCTCTCATTTGGCGGAGGGTTTGAGGTTCCTTCTTTGAGGTTTCCTAAAAGATTCAAACTTGATTGTTTTAATAATTTTGAGATTCGATCCCAGTGAAGCAGGCGGACTTAGGGGAAGCATCGATGCCAATTTATTTATAGTTTAATATAATAATCAATTATCTATTATATGAGTCAAAAACCTCTTGATCAACGCATACCCGGCCTCTTTAAAAAAACGAAGGAGCTTGTGGATTCTAACCTCTAAGTGGTGGTAAACAGGTATTTGGATGTATTTTGATTACTGAAATTTTCTTTGTTCCCAATATTCCTCCGAAGCATGCAAATGGGCAGGGCACAATGGACAAATTTGGCTACGCAATGCGATATAATAATATACATTAAAAAAAATCATAAATTTTAAAGAGAAATATGTGTGAGCGCACATTAAAATACCACTGAATGTAATATGAAGGGAGGGATGGCGGATTTTGTCTACTGTTTATGATGTTCGTCCTGTTCTACTGCTGCAAATGCAAATCTGGGTTCATATATATGAGTATAGGCTTTTGCAATTATGATTGGAAGTTTGCTCTTATGATTATTGGGGAAGTGCTTGAAAGATTAAGTGCTAGGAAGTAGTTTTTGTGTTTTCATTCTTACCTTCCTATACTGAACTGATTTCCTTTGCCATTTTCCTTTATGTTGGATTTCTTGTTATTGACGTTTGTCTTTCTGTACTGAGTTTTAGGAACGAATAAATTCACATATTTTAGCCAAATGAAGTGTAGTTTATTTTCCAAGAAATTTTGCCATATAGTTCAACACAGGAACCAGAAGTACATGTCCAATATTTGTTTGAAAGTATCAAGATATTCTCCCAACTGGACTCTCTGGTTGACAGTTAAAAAAAGGAAGAAGAAGGCATCATTGAACATTTCCTTTGATACATAAGAAAACATTATCAACATTCTCACTAAAAAAAGTCACCATTATTGAGATGATCATTCTGTTTTTAGTCAGAAAAAAGCTCTTATTTAAACAAAGGTTTTTTCCTCCATTCCTGCCCAATGGTCTCAGTACCAATGAGCTTAAACTTCAACATAACGAGTTAAATCTTTTCCTTCTACCTCATCTGGATTTCTTCCTTCTAAGAACTTCAAGCACAGCCTGTGCAGTGCAATAAGCAATAGCTTGAACAGTTACCATTGGATTCACACCCAAAGCCGTTGGGAACACACTTGCATCTGCCACATAAAGCCCTTCCACCTCCCATGTCTCCCCCATCTGATTCACCGCCGATTCCCTCGGATTCGCCCCCATCCGGCAGCTTCCCATCTGATGAGCTGAGCATAATGGAGTTGACAGGTCTGTCACTGGCCTTGAACTTTCCTCCTTCACAAACCTCTCAAACTCATGATAGCTCGCTTTCTTCACATTCAAGCTTCTTCCTTTATCATTATGTGTCCCAATTTCTTCAGCCCCAGCTGCCACCAGAATCCTCATCACCTTCTCTATCCCTCTCTGCAGATTCCTCTCATCGCTCTCCTTCATCTTGTAACTTATGTTGTCCTGTGACCTCACCGTCCCCGACCCCTGATCTCTTGCGAGCGCGAATACATGGGCGGTTCGCGAAAACTTTTGCATCCTCTCTTTTATGTTTGTCCCAGAAACCCATGGCATTAGAAGAGAGAACACACCAGGATGTAATGCTGGTGTTTGTATCACAGCACCATATCCTGATTTCTCAAAATCTGCTACTACTGTTGACATTGCTGTCATTATTCCTCCTTCGTAGCTCTTCTTATGTTTCTCAGGCCAAACCTCGGATTCATCAGATGATGGTGTGTCTGGGAAGTATCCCCAAGCCATTGTTACTGGATGAAGATGCAAGTTTTTTCCTATGTTCTTGTTCTTCAACCCACTTCTTTTGAGCAATTCTGGTGTACATAATGCACCACATGCTACAATAGTAACCTTTGATTCAACCATACAAATGTCCTTAATTCCTTTGCACTCATACTCAAAAACCACTCCTTCTGCTGTTTTCCGATCTCTGTCCTTGTGTTTCTTGTGGACAACCTTAATCGCTGTACAGCTCGGAAGGATAGCTCCATTACCAGATTTAACTAAGTCCACGAGCCATGTTTCTGATGTGCCCTTCTTCTTCCCATCTTTACAGCCCATACCACACCAGCCACAGTAATGATCAGGTGGAGAATTTCTAGGAATCGTGCTCACTGGGTAACCAATTTCCTGACAACCTCGTCTTAGAACAGCGTTGTTGAAACCTTCGTCGTTGGTATCAGATTGAACTCCCATTTTCTCTGAGACAACATCCAAAGCTTCTCTGTATAATTTGCTCTCGAAGAGTTCTAGCCCAAGTTCGCCGCTCCATTCTTTGCAGACATGTCTCGGAGTTTTGATACAAGCCGACCAGTTAATTGCAGATCCTCCGCCGACAGTTGATCCTGCTAGTATGAACATGCCCATGTCGTCGGTGGCGATCAGACCACTGGAAAGATACATTTGATCCATACTTGGTCCTTCGAGGAGAGTGAGGTTGTTTCTTGCAGAGTAGTTTCCTTTCTCCAAAACCAGAACCCTGTAGCCTGCTTTTGCCAGGACTCCGGCGATAACACCGCCGCCGGAGCCAGAACCGATCACCACTGCATCGCATTGGATGACTAAGGAAGGAGATGAGGAGGTGGGGGCTTTGGTGTTTCTGCGGGGGAGGACAGTGACGGGGAATCCTCGACGTCGGAGACCGTCAATGGTGATGTCTCGAGGGCAGTTCATGTGGACAAGACCCTTGTAAAGGGGTCCCACAACCTCTTCAGCATCGTCTTCCTCGTCATGATCCCCTCCTCGTTTCTGGTCTGGTCCTCCTGCTGCTTCCGTTGACGTTTTCCCCTGAAGGCAATGGTTCTTCAACTGGTCTTGGAATTCCGGGTCGGGTCCGGTGTATCCAATTGCTTTCCATGCTAAGTTTTCTTCTGCTTCATCTAGCTGCTCACAATTAAAATAGTCCTCACATGAGTTCACGGTTCCAGTTTTCAAAGAAACCAGAAGAAAAACACACATAAGCGTACATTAATTCAAAGGGTTAGTTTTGTATCTGAAATAATGTTGCCCACAGCAATTTTTTCAAGTTCAATGTCGTATTGAATTTTTTTTTTAAATGGCACTGTTATCATGTATTGTTAAATTAACAGTTTAACGGTAAAAAACAATATTATTACTATTTAAAGCTTTGGGAACGAAATTGAACATTAAAATAAGTTTTAAAATAATATTACTCTTTAGCACAATCTTCCTAAACAAACTTACATCTTGACCTAAATCTAAAAAAGGACTATTTCTATAAAAGGCAATATCAGATACCCAACAAGATCTTCACAAATTACATCAGTGGATTTAAACCAACAAACTTATCATTATGAATCAATTGGACCAGGCTTTTTGATGATTGTTCAAGCTAATTTTTGGAAACTATGGGAAGTCTCACAATCTAATATGGGTAGTCTCACAATCTTATACTGAGAAGCCTCGCCCATTTAGTTTTACTTTTA
This sequence comes from Acacia concinna, assembly GCA_037177275.1. Classification (NCBI taxonomy): domain Eukaryota; kingdom Viridiplantae; phylum Streptophyta; class Magnoliopsida; order Fabales; family Fabaceae; genus Acacia; species Acacia concinna. Next base: position 12,977,876 of record JBAGKO010000004.1, on the reverse strand, counting down.
AAATTTAGGTTTGCGCAAGTTGAGACAAAACTCCTCTCATATATTTAATCTAAATGAACACAAAACTAATAAGGTTGTCTTACACAATATGTAGTCTTTGGGAAAAAACACTCATGGGCTATTTAGTGATGTAAGAAGCCGAAGTCAAACTGCTGTAACCCAATTGTTATGGGCCAGAAAATCTAAAGCTCATAACCCAACACAGTTAAAGTCTGGGCTTGCAGTTCGACTATGAAGAAATCGAATTCAGCCCAATGACGTCTATTCTTTTTAAGAAAACAATAAAATGCCAAAAAATGAAGTCATTTACATTATGAAATTTGACCTACTGTGATATACTACCTCTGATCTTAAATATGAAATCTAGTTGAATATTTTAGAGAATTTTAAGAAAGTTAATTAAAATACTTAAAAACATTTAAATTTATCATTTTTATAAACTATTTGTCTAACTTATAAACTGATATATAATATAATGATGCATAATGTATAATCTTATTAAGTAGATTATTTACGTTCCTTAATCTCTCAAAAAAAAAGTTAACAAAATCTTATAGTTAGAATAAAAAGAGAATAAAGAAGGGGTCATTCAACTCAACTGGCATATCACTGAAGCAAATTAGAATGGTACAAGTAGATGTAGAGCCTGTTTGGTGAGGGGGGTTTTTGGAGCAATGGCTTATAAAAAAAACCATAAGCCACTTATGTTGTTTGGCAAGAGCTGATAAAAATAAGTTATTTATTAAAATAAATTGGAAAAAGGTGACTTATGAAAATAAATCACTTATTTTAACTCTAATAAGTCGCTTTTTGACTTAAATTCAAACACAAATAATTTATTCTACTTCTAATAAATCACTTTTCCTTGTTCACAGTCCAAACACAAGTAACTTTTTATAAGCTACTTTTTTTTTTCTTAAATCGCTTCTCATAAGCTACTTATAAAAATAGCCACTTATTCCACTGCTTATCTAAATGGGCTCATAATCAAACTCAAGTTGGAGAAATGTTTAAATGAACTTGATTTATTACATCATTTGTGATCTGACCAATTAAAATATAACAATTTATCTAATAATAATCCTACTTAGGTACTTGTGTGTTGCATATTTTTAATTCTTTTTAAAATAAATGAATCCCTTAATTAAAATTTCACAATTAATGAGAAATTGAATTTTGTGAAATTTTTTAATTTTATTAATATGCCAATTAATATTTAGGAGGTGTCAAATTATTTGATGAGTTTTATATTTTAATTGATAAAACTATAAATAATAAAGTAAATCAAGCTCATACAAAAATTGGTTGTATTATACTTTGACGAGTATTAAAATGTTTTATCCAGTTCTAGAGCATGGAGTGTAAAAAATGGGTAGGCCTAGTTATTATTATTGGGCCGAAAAGTCAATCTCTTGTCCATCCCCAGAGAAGTCAACAATAAGGTCATAGGATAAGAGTTTGGTGACATGTGTGGTGTGTAGCATTTGAATATTTGTTAGATAAAAGTACACTCTTAGACTTCTAATTTTATACAAGAATTTAGTTCAGTTACATTTTTAGTCTTTTAACTCTAATGTATTAATCTCAAATGACAAATTTTGAAGGGTAAAAAACTTAAATTTAATGCGTTAGCATTTACAAATATTTTATCAATATTAAAATTTTAAGGCAAAAGTACATATTTGGTCCACTAACTTCACATAAATTTTCAGTTTAGTCCTAACACCACTATTCTCAGATAATGATTTGTTTTAATGATCTTTGTTATTTTGAAAATAAAATGGCATATCCTTGTAGTTAATATTTTTTTCATTATTTAAAATTTTAATGAGTATTTATGTTATTGGCATTAAATTTAAAAGACTAAAAAAACATTTTATAATATTTAGGGACCAAGATAAATTGTTACATAAAGTTAAAGAACTAAATATGCACTTTTGTCAAAATTTTATATGAGTACTTTTTGTTAGCAACATTAAAGTTGGAACTAAAGGACCAACACAGTTTATTTAATGAAGTTAAAGAACAAAAAATGAAATATTGCACAATTTTTTTTAATAAAAAAACTTGAGTTGTCCTTTTTTACCCAAAGACCTGTGGTGATGACGTACGTATGGATTTGGTAAGATCTATATGTACGAGGCTACAAATAGCACATTGTATAAAAGGAAGTAGTAGGTGCAGTAACTATATGCATTGAAGAATATCATAACCAGATAAGAGTAAATTCTCAATAAATGTGAAAGTGCGGCGTCCAATGTGAGGTTAAAAATGGAAAATCACCAATTCAACAATGCATATGTGTCATTGTGTCCTTACAAGTTATTACTCCCTTATAATTAATATGATAGGATTTCCTTTCAATAATTACCAAATTTGTCAATAATTCATTTATAATAAATTAAACAACAAAGGAACAAATGTATTCATAAAATCCACAATCGATATTATATAAAAAATTATTAACAAATACTATATTGAAATTTTTAAAGAACGTGTAAAAGAGGGGGGGAAACTATGAGTATATTTTGATTCAAGCGGATTATTATGATTTTTTTGTGGCAGGAAAAAATTATGATTTTTTTTGTGTGTGTGGGAAATAAAGCTATTAATTAATTTGTAGAGATTAAAAATTATTTAAATAAAAAACCATGTTTCTTTCACTACTTGATATAGCGTTCCTTGTAGGGCAGGGGGCCATAAAAGAAGCTACCCCACCACCATTGATTTGGTGGATTCCACCCTCTTTTTCACCAACTTAATAAATGAACTTTTTTTTGTTCGGTAAAAACTTAATAAATAAACTTCAACGACACTCAATTTTTTTAGTCAATCCACCTTTATCAAGCCACATGGGAAAAATCAACAAAAATTTTCTATGTAAAAATTTTATTGAAAAGAAGGTCAGAATATGTTTTTATCCATAGAAAATACTAGTAGTTTGGGAAAAAAAATTATATACAGAAATACCAGTATTCGAATTCAAATCTTTATGTCTAATAAAATGCTCAAACAGATGGAAACTTTTTACCACTTCTCTCAAAAATATATTGTTAGCTGACGATATTATAAAATAATATTTAATCTACTACATAAATATATATTTATATATATGAAGTGTAGGGAAGTTAATTAGAGAAATGAATTGGGTCACATGTAGCCTAAAAAGTGGGTGGAAAATGAATCACACACACACACACACACAGTGCCGACCTATAGTTTGTAATATAGTTCTCTTTATTCTCGTTGGAACGAAGAAAAACTATATTGGTGAGTGCTGAAAACGACACACCGTTTTAGCTATCGTCACATTAAATACCACACGACAGTGACTTGTTCCTGCTTCCACACCACTCACTCCCCCCCCAATTGATTTTCCCATTTACATTATTTTTCTTCTTCTTCTTCTTCTTCCTTTTTTTTTTTAAAAAAATTTCAACAATAATGCAAAAGGATAAATAAAAAATCATCGCACATGGTTATTAAATTATCTAAAAAAATTATTTTTATCTTAACCCCTCAGTGAAACATGGCTTTGTTATTCAAAAGGGTTAGATATAAATTTGGTCTAGAAATTATTTTTTAACTGTTATAAAAAGACATTGTTGTATTAATAGAGTTAATAACGCAACACGAAACAAACACATAGATGTACGTACAAAAATACAAGGGTCAAGGTACAAAAATGTATATGTGATTATTCTCTAAGAGCATCTAGCAGTAAGTGTTTTTTTTAGCTATAAAAGTAGACATGTGGTTATAAAATTGGAGTAAAAGTAAACATGTGATTTTAAAATAGGAGCAAAAGTCACACTTGTCATTAAGGTCAAAATGTTTATCGTTAAATATAAATTTTTTTATTAATATTGATAACCTGGATGATGACTTGACTTTGATTTATAATTTTGGAGGATAGAAATCTTCAAATTAGCTTGTATGGTGATAGGCTGAGTGAAAAATTTGAAGGCTTTTTGAGCTAAAAATTGAAAAGGAGGAAGCAAAATTAGGGGCGGTTAGTGAGCGGAAAATACAAAGATGCTTTGAGCTGAAAGTTGGGAAGGAAGAAGCAAGACTGTAAGCAGTTAATGGAATGACCAATCACTATTTAGGAATTTCTCACCTCCAAAATTATAAATCAAAGTTAAATTACTATCTAGATCATCATTATTAGTAAAAAAACTTATATTTAACAGTCAACGTTTTGAGTTTAAAGGCAAATGTGACTTTTACTCTCATTTTATAATCACATGTCTACTTTTGCTCCTATTTTATAACCACATGTCTATTTTTGCACCTAAAAAAAGCATTTGCTGCTAAGCGTTGCTGAAAAATAATCACACGTGTATTTTTGCAACTTGACCTAAAATACAATAATTAATATTTTTTGTGTATAAAATTTAAAAATTAATGGAATTGCGTACGTACTTGAGTGAAGAAGGTGAGAAGGGTGAGGACTTTGAGGGTACGGGCGAGCATACGAAGGTGACGGAAGTTGCTGAAGAACCAGGAGTTGAGGACACGGCGTCGTCTGTGAAGAGGTAAGTGAGGGACGGTGTAGATGAAAGGGAAGCGAAGAGAGACGCAAGGGAGGCCACACATGATCACAGCTCCAACCCAAGTTGACATCAGCCCAAGCACCAACTTCAGCAACTCCGTGTTTGGGTGCTTCAGTTTCTCACTTATTATGCCTCCAACCTGCACAGTACACAACACTTCCATTTATTGACCTTTTCTATCTAACTGTCTATATATATATATATATATATATATGTTCCCTCATAATTTCACACAATATACTGTATATGTATATCCTTTCTTTATTTTTTAGGGAAAATTGCATAAAGGTCCCAAATAAAGGAATATACATTAAAGAAGTCTCGAGAAAGAAAAAAATTACTGTCAAGTTCCAGTTAATAACCCCATGTGTGCTGTCGTTGACAACTTTACGAGATTTAGTAATTTTTTTCTATCTCAGGACCTCTTTTATGTAAATTTCTTTACTTATGACTTCAACGCAATTTTCTCTACTTTTTATATGTAGAATATTATTTATTTATTTATTTTGCAGATATATAAAAAGGCAATTTGGCCAATTTGACAAAACATGTCAAAATCCACAACCTCAAAATATTATAATATTATATATATATATCCTTTTATTTATTACCTGTTTTTTTATCCAACTTTATTTGGGATTTTTCTACTTCTTCTGATCACATCTACTCAAAGCTGACAATTTTTTTTCTTTGGAAAAAAATAATCCCTTTTTTCATTCTGTCAAAGAACTCAAGTTTAATTTGCATGATGTCACCAAAACACTAACGTAATATACTAATAACACCAAAAGTATATATATTGGGTTTTTTAACCCTATGCAACAATTCAATATGGCTTCTTAATTTTATAAAGCATATTTGCAGTCTTTCAATCCTAACACAGTTAATCTTGAAAAAAAAATGGTGACTTTGTTCTCAATCATTCTTATTTAAAAATATATAAATTTATTATATATTACTGTTTTGAGGATGGTTTGTCAAAATTTGAAATTTCAATATCATAATTTTTTTTAATGAAAATAACGGTATCTACAGTTTGAGAACTGACAAAAAAAACACTTTAATGAAATTAAAGGATGAAAATAAAATCTTATGTAAAATTTAAGAAGTGAAGGTGGACTTTGGCCTCCCGATAACTTTATGTTGTTATCCCCAATACCTTTTCACTCTACACATGGCAAAACCACACAAACACTCACAGATACAAAATCAAATACATGGTGTGCCAAGTAACAAACATATATATATTGTGGAGTATTAAAAAACTTATGAGATTCAAGAAAACATTAACAAATATGGAGACACTAAACTACAATATATAAATTCCATTGACTTTTTTGAAGAATAATAAAAAATAAATTATATTATTTAAAAGTATTTAAATTTATCCTTTTTTTAAATTATTTTATTTAGTATACTATTATATAATGATAAACAATATATAATTACATGCATAATTAAGTTACTTTCTATAATTTTTTTTTAAGAAAAATGAATCAGATCTTAAAGAGTATATAAACTTTCAGAAGCTAGGCCGAGTTAAAATGTTGATGAGGGATGATAGCAAAAACATGGTAATTAAAAAGAAGAAGAAAAATATTGATAAATGAAAGGTACGAGGTAAAGCTAGGCGGACGTACACGTTTGTCAGTTCCGGCCATGGAAGCGGAGGTGCGAAAGAAGGCGGCGAGGGGGTCAAGGGAAGGGTCAAGGGGGGAAACGACGTCGGTGATGGCAGGTAAGATAGCATCACAGAGAGCAGTTAGGGTTTTCATCTGTCTGCTAGACAGAGAATTGGCGGGAAGGGTTCGAAGATGATGACGCCTCTCTCTGTCCCCCGTAAGAAGAAGCCTGTGCGTGTCTATATTCCCAAGTTGTATCACCGTCTTATCATCCTTACAACCACTAAAACCCCCGCAGCCACCAACGCCGCCGTCACCTCCTCCGCCACTTCTCTTGCTCACTGAACCTAACCTGAAACTTCCCTTCCTAAAGCTCCCACTCTTACTTCCTCCTCCTATCACCATAATCTTCTCTTCGTGCTCCATTATTTCTTCTTCTTCTTCTTCTCTCTCTGTGTTTATATATATATGTATGTATGTATATGTACTACTGCACACACATATGTACCAACACAGTGCAGAAGCAGTGAAACCCTCTGCGTTTATATAAAGTGTGTGTGTGAGAGAGAACGAGAGAGATGAGAGGGGCTAGTTATTAATCTTCTAGCTTAAGTTCAAAGTTAGACGGAAAAATATACAGGGCATCCAAAAATAAATACCATCAAATCAAGTTTTTAAAGCTTGAAGCTTTTGTTTGATAAGTAAAGGTGTATATATATAGCTATTGTCATAATTAAAAGGAGAAAATTCAAAATGTTAAGTCCAGCTCAATATGAAAACTTCACTTGCTATGGTGATGTGTTGTTTATAATATATTGTAATGTGTTAGACATATAGTATGTGTATAATATTTAATGCTATTTTTGCAGGTGTAGGACTTTTTTTGTGTTCAGAAATTTTTGAAGTGAATGAATATCTATGGTTGGTAGAAAGATATTTCATTTTATAATCACCCCTCATATATATTAACAAAGTAAATAGTATATATTAACAGACAAGCTAAGTTTTTTTTTTTGTCATTACATAATGAATTGTCTTCCTCCTTTTTGTTTTTTCCGAATTACATAATTACTTTGTTAAAAATATATAAAAGCAGTATTGATATCGATAAGGTTATAATAAATATGTACAAATTTATTGTAATATGTTAAAAAAAAAGCTTGAAAATGAATAAAATGAATGCAAAGTGGAGTGTAAATGGCTATTTACTTCAATTTAGTACGAGGTAATGAATTTTGATGGATTGAGATAGGGATTGTGATTGAGATTGAGATTAAGAGAGGTGTTAAAGTTTAAAATAACGTTTGGTACATAGTAATAATTGGATGTACTGCTTCAATTAATTTTATTTTAATTTATAATTAATGATAAATTTTAAAAAGATTATTTTGCCATTACAAAATAAAACGGCAGATATGTGCCAGTTTAAAAATCAAAGGTTGAGAAATCAATCACAAGTAATACCATATATATAATTAATCTGCTTAATGAATTTGGTTTTAAATACGTGATTTCTTCAATTAAATATGAGAAATATTGTGTGAAAGAGATTATGTTAGATTAAATTAGGAAGGTTATTTTGTTTGAAAAATATTTTAACTAAGGATACTTTTATCTTTTAATTTTACAATCCCAAGATTAAAAACTCCATATCATAGGGGGAGGTGGCTTTTGACCAATATCACATTTGTGGTAATATCAATTCTTAGGTATTGTCATTCTCCAGTACCAAACAATTTAAATAGCTCAATCCCTCACCTATTTCCTATCCCTACCTTTATTACCTCGTACTAAACAAAGGGGGTGTTTGGATAGCCCCAAAAAAGCCCTTCTGAGGCAAAAAGCCCTTCTGGGAAAAATATACCCAAACACTCTCATTTTTCATAAAAGTCCTTT
>JBAGKO010000004.1:12939630-12951237 GCA_037177275.1 Acacia concinna | reverse complement strand
GAAAAAGTAGCTTTTTGAAAAGTTGGTTTTTGAGGAAAAAAAGTTGGTTTGGGGGTAAAAGGACTTTTATGAAAAATGAGAGTGTTTGGCTATATTTTTCCCAGAAGGGCTTTTTGCCCCAGAAGGGTTTTTTTTTGGGGTATCCAAACACCCCCTTAATTTTAATGGAGCTGTCGGTCCTTTGCATGTGTTGAAGATGTGTACGTTGATTTGTATGTTTTTTGTTTGCCAGAGTATGTTGATGTGTATGTTGAAGAGAAGAAGAGGGAATCAATCTAAAGACGACTCAATTCAATAGTCACATGTGTGGATTGGACAAATAGTGAATATATATATATATATTTTTGTCTTTAAAAAAAATTTATAATATCAGACACCTTTATAAAAAAAAATTATTGTTAAATTTACCACTTCATCTTTTATATATATACATACATGTTGGAGACCAAGGGCACAATGCACCGCCCATGTCAATTATCGCCAATTGTTTACATGGACGGCGTTGATGCTGTTGGTTTTCGTTGCGAGTCAAACACCCACGTTTCAATTAAAACGCCGTTTTGAGTTATTAATTAAGTGTGTATACCCATTGCAACATCAGCTTCTCATTACATTCTGATAATATTCTTACTATAAACAAACAATACTAATACTTCACCCATGACTAATGCTTTTTGTTTTTGTCCTGTCATTGGAATAACGGTACGATAAATAATTTATTTATAATCAAAATTATGAATAAATTATATTAAATATAAGTTAGATTGGATAATGTGATTATGTTTGGATTGACGGTAGTATAAGTTATTTATAATTTACTTATGTAAAAGTGTATGTTTGGTTAATATGTTAAAAAGTAATTTATTGTGGTAAATGATTGAAATGGATATAAATATTAGTGAATATGTTATATGTATATTTATATTGTGAAATTTAAAAATTATAACACAAAAAAGAAAAATTAATTTTAACAAAAAGGTAAAAATAAAATCTAAAAACATATAATTAATAATAAGGTTAAATGATTAAAAATACATATAAATTAGAAAAGAAAGAAATGTAAAAATTTTTATAAAATAATATTACATTAGTAATCGAATCATATGGACTGTACAATTTAGTATCTAATTTCATCCCAAACATAATTCATTCGTCTTGATGATTGTCTAACATAGCTTAAGGAGGATGACTGTTTATATTCATTAATCTTATCTACAACACGAATATTCTCATTTTCAGTATCCCTAAAATTGACATTAGCTTAGGAATCCCTGCTATAAAATTATATATAGTCATTATTGCATAAATTATGTGGACTTGTGTTTCGTAGCTGTATTTGCTCATTTTTTGTAAGATTTCAATAAGACCAAAATAAGCTATAACTTTTTACTTATTTCAATAAGACAAATGTTGTAAATAATATCAGTTATCTAAAAATCAAAACAAACATATAAATAAATCCAAATAAATGTGTACTGATCCCAATATCTTATTTTTCACTCCAAATAGAGTTATTTCCATACCTATTAATTTCCCAACCACACTCTTACTATCAGTTAGACTTTGGACCACTTTTTTAATAAGATGGTATCCCCTTTATACAATGTTTTTTTGGCGTAAAAATTAGTGCATGAATGATTTTGTGCGAAAAAGTTAGTCTAATCAAAGACGATAAATTAGACCATTGTATTAAAAAGGGCAGGTGTGAAAAAATATTTAGTATGAAATATTATTTGATCCGCATGAATACCTTATAAAAAGGATTATGAACATTTGGAAGCTATTTGATAGAAGAATTTGGGGAGAAAATATTTATGATTTAGATTTTAAAAATTTAGAGAAGTGTAATTATAAATTTTTAATAAAAATAAAAAAAATAAAATAATAATTAAAAAGTGAAGTGTAGTTATAAATTTTTAATAAAAATAAAAAATTAATTAAAAAGTTCTAAACACCTTTCAAGGAAATTTTATCTGCCTTTCTTTTGTGCTTTTAATTTTCATGTGTATTATTTGCTTTGTCTATACTCTATAGTCTACAATTATATTTTTGGATGACATAATGGAGTCCTAATAAAGTTGTATTCCCCTTATTCTAATTATAAAACTCAGTTAATTTTTTTTTTACAATCCTAAAAAAACTAATTACATTACTTTAAAAAATTAAAATTTATCATTTTTTTAAAATATTTGTTTAACTTATAAACTAATATATAATATAATATAATATAATAAAACACTACATACCATATGATTAAGTAACTTATTTTATTTTTTGAACTTTTTTTTAAAAAGTTAATTATATTTTATGATTAAGATTAGAGGCAGTATTTATCAAAATTTTGTCCGCCGCACGTTTCACTATCTCATCCTCTACTCCTTTTCGGCGGTGGGCTAAGCTGCTGTGGCCCATGCACGTTGAATAGTACTCCTACATTCTAACTAATTAGAATAGAGGCAAAAAAAAAAAACAATTAGAATAGAAACCTCTAATTTTGACCGCGAAAAAAAAGGAAAAAGAATGGCAGCCTCTAAGAAAAACTGAGTGTTTCAGCAACAAAATTCACATGTCATGATAAAATTGATCGCGTTATGAACCCATCTTAAAGGTTTATCAAATAGTTGATGTTCAGTCAATTTTTTTAAAGAGATTAAGGAAACTAAATAAATTACTTCTTTCAGTTTTAATTATAAAAGTTAATTAATTTTTTTTGGAGACTCTTAAAAAAGCTAATTACATTACTTAATTATATTATATGTTGTATTTTATTATATTATATATTAGTTTACAAGTCAAACAACATAGGTTTAAAAAAAATAAAAAATTTTAATGTCTTAAAATAATATAATTAATTTTCTTAAGATTCTTAAAAAAAAATCCAATAACTTTTATAATTAGGACCGGTGGGAGTATTATTTAATCCAATAATACACAATATATTTGCCTTCCTTAATATTTTTTTAAAAAAATTAATTGAATCTTATATTTAAGATATATACTAAATATAAGGGTTACTTGAGAAATTTGTTTTAATTCTAAATATAAAAGCACGGTTAATTTTATTACTTACACACAACATATTTTATTAATTGGAGTAAACAAGTGACATAACTATTTTTTTTTAATTTATGACAGTCAATTATTTATCGCTTGTGTTTATTGTTTGGTATGAAACAGTTTGTAGTTCTTGTCGTATGTCGTGTTTATGATTTTTTATTATTCTACTCAATGGAGGAAGTATTATTTAATTTTTTTGATTCAAGTGTTCGTGAAGGAGAATAAAATGTAAGTGTATAATGTACATATTGAAAAATTAATGGTCATAGTTGAAAATGTGATGTCGACGCCGTAGAAGTGAGGAGCATTCCTGGCCGAGAAGAAGAAGATGAACAAGAGAACTGGGAAGCATTAGCCTTCAAGGAAACCCATCTTGACTGATTCACGTGTAAAAGAAAACAATGAAATAAAGGATACCATAAAGCCACGTCAAACCATATCCTGATATCCAATGCCTACGTCATCTATGTCGTTGGTCCTCAGGGTGGGCCACTCTGACTTATGGAAATTTGACTATCCAAGACTTTTATATATATCACTAAATTATCATTGAACAACTGTTACATCCATATTGAGAAGGTAAAGATGATTGGAGGCGTATTGTCACGGGGCCATTACTCTCTCCCTCAAAACTGCAGTTGTGAGGGTGCGCAGCGCACCCGCTTATATAGCACTTCACGTCCCCGAGCCTCACCGATGTGGAACTTCTCAAGTCCCGGGGAGCGTGACAAGTGGCATTCATTGGGAGAATGAGGGAGAACATCACCAATATTCTCTCAAATTTTTGTGTCCTTTCATTTCTAGCTTTCTCTCTCAAAATTTTGTTGTTTATTCTCTCTCTATTTGCTTGTGTTTTTACTCTAAAATTTCTCTCTTCTTTTCCCCTCTTTTTCTGTGTGTCTTGCTTCAACCCTTACTCTCTTATTTATAGGTTCAAATTAAGGTTTTCTTAATAAATACTCTCCCCCTTTTTTGAATTTTCAAATTATCATTTTTTTCCTTTTCTGCTAATTAAAACTTTCTTACTTGTTGCCTAGTCAATGAGATTTTTTTAAGGAAACTTTGTAATATATTTTTTGTGTTTTTGTTTTTATTTATTTATTTATTCCCACGAGTAATTTCCTAATCTAAAATTGAGAAAAAAAAATATTTTTTACTTTATTTTTCATTTTTAAATTTTTTGATTTTCTGACTTCCACAAGAAATTTCCTAATTCAAGCCTAATGTCATCAAAGATTTTTTTTAGATTTTTGATTTCCTATTTAATGATGATTGAAAATCAATCATCATCAATGAGGTTTTCTTATTTTATTTTTTATTTTTTTATATTTAATTCTCTTTTTAAAGATATTAGCAAACTTGAGCCTCAAGCACCATCAATGTGAGGATTTTTATTTTCTATTATTTTCTTTTTGATTTGGACCCTAAGCACCATTAATGAGATTATTTTTATTTTTATTATTTTTCTTATTTTTTATATTTTGAGTGGGGCCCAGACAACATGGGGCATTCAAAGTTGCGCCTCTTTACTTATTTTGTAGTTTTGAAAAGTGAGCTTCTAGTCCATGAAGCAAGTAAATATAAAAACATGTATTGTCCTGTCAAAAGAATTAGGGTGCCCCTGTGAAATCAATGAGGGTTTGGATAAAATGCAGTGTCCATATAACATGAAGCGAGACACAACCCGAAATAAAAAAAAAAAAATCCTCCTGACAAAATGGGGTATTCACATATGCTCTTTCCATTAATAATCAAAGATGAGCGAAAATAATCTAAAAAGATTATTAGAGTATTTTAATTAAGAAAAAAAACTTAGGTCATATTAGTTATCCTAAAAGTTTGAGAGCATGAAGCCAAGGGGGGTCAGTTTGATTGGGGAGCGATAATCTTGAGGAGAAGAAAGCGAAGACGATTGACAGGCAAGTACGGTGTGTAAAATTAGCCATTATCCATTTAAGGAAAAGCTCAACTGACATGCTATATATATAGCATCGAGATGCTCTGAATAAACTCCAGAACCACCAAAAAGGGAAAACGACGTCTTTTAAGCATTGTATTAAAAATGGAATCTGCCATTTCAAACCTAAAATAGGTGAATCGGTCTATGTCCAGTCAGGTTGAGTATTTTTTTTTTAGGAGTGAGCTGGACTGATTAACTTGGTCTGGCCCAAGGTGACCTAGATCGGTTAGGTAGTAAACAGGTTCACCCCTTTTTTCTTAAAAAAAATCATTTTCTTTAGAATTTTATACTAATAATCCTAAATCTTAACTCTCTCACTAGTTTAGTCTCAAGTTAACTCCCTGGTCTAACTCATTGACAATTAACTCAGTATTTCAATCGATTCAATGATCAATTAGATTTTGAATACTTTGCTTTTAAAAAGAGTGAGAAACGTCATCAGCGCTTTTTAGGATAATAAGGAATAATTAATATGTAGGTCCTTATAGTTTCAACCAATTTTTAATTAGGTTCTTATAGTTTTTTGTTTTCTTTTTATGTAGTCCTTATTCTTTCACATGTTTTTTTAATCAATTCCTTGTAGGTTTTTTTTCCTATCAGTTCCTTATTATTCCACCAAAATTTTAATCAAGTGCTTGTAGGTTTTTTGAAGTTTAATTAAATATTATAATTTTGTTTGATTTTAGAAAATTTATTATTATAATTCAAACTTTATAATTATATAAATAAATAAATTCTCATAAAAAATTAAACAATATAAATATATGTTTAATTAAAAATTATGAAAAATATTAAATTAATTCATAAGAAATAAAGATAAAATAAAATATCATGATAATTGATCATTTATAGAATATTATTATTTATATTAAAATATTTAACAAGATTATAAGTAATTATATTATATTTTGTATTTAGATAATAATAGTATAAGTATTTATTGAATAAATGAAAAAGTAAAGGAATCTAAATAAGAATTATGAACAATTATAAGGACCAAATAAAAAAAATAAACTACAAGGATCTAATAAAAAGCTAGTGGAAGTATAAGGGCCTAATAAAAATAAAAAACTATAGGGACCCAATTAAAAATTAGTTGAAACTCTAAAGACCTATAGATCAATTATCCTAAATAAACTACAAGGATCTAATAAAAAGCAAGTGGAAGTATAAGGACCTAATAAAAATAAAAATAAAAAACTATAAGGACAAATTAAAAATTAGTTGAAACTCTAAAGACTTACAAATCAATTATCCCTATTACTACTATTACTACCACCCCTATTACTACTTCTACTATCACCCCTACTACTACCTCTTCTGCTGCTGCTGCTGCTCTGCTCTTACTGCTCCTACTATTGTTATTACTGCTGCTGCTCTGCTAGTACTTCTACTAATCATAATTATAGTAATGCTGCTGCTGCTAATAATAATAGTAGTGTATTTTTAGCCCCTAATTTCGCCCTGTTTGTGTATTTAATTAGCGCTTGAAATTAAATCCCTTTTTAACCTTTCGATTATTACGTTAATGGTTGAGATTGAATGCAGCTGCAGTCCGCAGAGAAGGCTGCGCAGGGTTGACTCACTTTTTTCGTGGGTTTAATTAATTAGTTTGTGGCCATCCTAAAATGTTTACAAATTTAAACATAACCACTTACTATTGTTTTTTATATCATACACTTTAAAGTGGTCACTGTACTGTTACAGTGCATCAGTGCTAGACCACATATCATAAAAAACATAGCTTTTAATTAATTAAGAAAAAATCTTGAGTTTGGTTAGATCTAGTTAGATACACACAGATATTTGTTGTGTAGTTGTTTTATTGAAATATTACTTCAACAGATATTTTCATGTTTAAGAGTGACTAATCTTGGAGAATTTACCCACTTAGAATTCCTCTTCATAATTTCAAGGTCAGTAAGTTAAGATTTCAATTTCATGTTTTTTTTTAGAGTAGCACTATTACAAAAAAAACAATTTTATGGCACTCGTGTTTGTAGATACGCGACGCTTAAAAAATGGTACAAGCCTTCTGTTGTGACGCTTTGGAAGTGAGGAAAAAAATATATTTTTAAAACACAAAAACCTATCATGTCACTCTCTTAAATAAACGCTATAGGAGGTTCCTACTCAAAGCACCACGATAGGTCTTTTTTAAACCTTTTGTGACGCTTTCTTGAAAAAGCGCCACAAGAAGTCTTTTAAAAAAAATGTTTTTTGTTTTTATATTTTCCTTTAGAACCCTATGTAATTTTGGTCCACAACACTTTGAACATAATTTTTTATATCAACATGTACAACAACAAAATAAAGAAAATAAAATATAAGTGTTAAAAATAAATTAGAAATCATCACAAGAAAATAAATAAAATACAAGTGGTGAAATAAATAATTTTTTTTACCTATACAATTCAATGTCAATCACTACAAGAGTTAAAATTTATAACCACTACATGTTTCACATACATCCTATATATAATAACATTTAAATTATTTCAATTATTTTCAGCAAACAAAAATGAGAATAAGCTTAAAATTTAAAAAACTTATAGTGTATGTAAGAAGTTTAACAAGGTGTGATGAAACTTTAAGCACAACATTTGGAAAAAAATATAAAGATAATGTTGCATATAACTTTAAAATTAGAAAAAGAGAAAAAAAAAATAGTATATATTTACGAGATCTTTAAGATATGAATGAATAGAGGAAATGAGCCCAAAGAAAGTGAAAGCAAGAGAACAAATGAGTGTTTACCGAATGAAATGGAGAATGAGGAGGAAATGGAAGTGGGAGTAGGAGTAGTGGATATATAAATGAAGAAGGAGAGGGGAGTGAGAACCAAGATGCTAGGGAAAAGGGAAAAAAGATTTAAGAGACACAAGGTGCTTAAAAATAGGGGGAACACAATGAGCTATCGTAAAAATAAAAGCGTAAATAAAGTAGGGTTTGGGTGGAAAAAGAAAAATTAAAAAGGACTTTCTATGGTCATTCTTTAAAAAAGTACCACATGAAGTGAAAAGAAAAATAATTTTTTAAAAAATTGATCTATTGTAGCACTCTTTTGATCTAGTGGGGAATTCATGTGGCACTTGTTTAAGCGAGCACTGAGATAGGTCAATTCTTTCTTTTTATTTTTTTAAAAAAAGAATTGATATATCGTGGCTTTTCTTTAAATAAGCACTACAAAATGTGCACCACTTAAACCTTTTTGTTTAGTAGTATAGGGAAAATAGGCAAAGCCTGTCGAGCCAGCCTTTTTAAACTTGTTTAAATCGAGGGGCGAGCTTGTACTTTAAAGGCTGAAAATAGAATCGGGTCTATAAGAGCTAGCCCTGCAAGGCTACGGGCTTGCATTTTTAAGCTCTTTTAATTTTTTTTAATTATTTTGTATAATTTAACTAATTCCCTTTGACAAAAACCTTAACCCAATAAAACAACATTACACACACACAAACTATGTTGTTTAACTCATGTTGCTTAGTGTTCAACTTTTTATATTTTTCATGTGTTATTTGTATTTTCAGTCAGTTGACATTTGATATTGGTGCATCTTGGACTATGTCATTTGTTTATTTGTATGTTGTATGTTGCGTACCATTGAAACTTTATGTTAACACAATTTATGTGTTAAATTAGAATTTTAATAAATATAATTTATTAATTTTATTTCTTAAAAAAATATTGAAAAAAATGTCCAAAGGCTTCCAGCTATGTAGGGTCGACCCTAGCCCTTATGTTTTTAAGCCTAACTTTAAAAAATAAGTGTTTTTCTTAAGTTGGGCTTCAACATGCCAGCCTTTTTAAGGCCCTCACCCTTAAAGGGCCAGCCTTAATTTCTAACCTTTTTTTTTTCTCTTTTTTTGGTATAATATCATAAACCACAAGAATGTCGTGAAAGAGACATAGTTAAAATATTCAGAAAGATATAATAAATACCAAAAAGAAAAGGTATAGTAATTGTGGCAACCTTAGTTTAAATAAACATTAAAAAAAAAACCAACAACAACAACATCCATACATACAGCAGAAGGAAACCATAACAGATCATGAAGAGACATTCATTTTGATATATTACAAAGCACATACTGCATATCCTAACCAACTTTCAAAACCAAAACTCTCTTTCATCAGCAACAGAACTAGACAGAAAACTAAAACACGCGCTCACACATTCGAATCCCATAATGTCGGACTATGATCTCTCTCTCTCCACAATCTGTACCATAATAGTGAAATGTTCATGGCCTTGCACCAGGTGGTGAGTTATGTCCCACACCAGGGCTATGACCTGGAACTGTAGGGCGATAGGCATCATCACCATCATTAATCTTATAAGTGTTTGTGGTATAAGAAACATTGGAATTAGGAGCTTTTGGGCTTTTCAAGGGATATCTAGCAGCAGGGACAGCTATATCTGGAGGGTGAATGTTGACCAGTTTCCTTGATCCTGCAACTGAACCCAAGTTCAGTTGCAGAAGAAGAACAAAGAGAAGAAAGCTTAAGAAGAAGACTGCTGGCTTCTGATCAGCCATTGTTGTAGTACGTACGTACTATATCACCTAGAGGAAGAAAAGAAACAGAAGCAGATGGGTTCTTGAGTTAGGAACACACCAGCCTAGATCAAGTGCACGTAATGTGTGTGGGATGTAAATCTTCGGTTGAGGCTGCAGCTATTTAACATGGCTGTTAAGGTCCCACTTGCACTCATATTCCACTGATGCGCCCTTCAACATGCACATAAAATAAGGTTTAGGTTCACATGGAGATGTCTCACTTAGGTTTTACTTTTAATGGAACACACAGAAAGAGAGAGGTAATCGTTGGCATATTTTCCCAATAGGGAAAGTCCAGCGTTACATTTCTCTCGCCTCTGCTAAAAGTTCTTCACAGCCATTCAATATTTAAAAGCAAAACTGGTTTTGGTTTTCTTTTCTTCTTGTATTTTTTTTTAAATGACAATATGGAATTAATGGTCATGATTTGACAACACTAAGAACCACAGTAGAACATTATTTTGCATTAACATACATTCTAGTTCCCGTTGGGCTTATAAAGAGATCGACATCTGCAATATCTGATGCGAATTACTATGTTTTATATATATATATATATATATATATAAAGAAAATGCTTCTTCCACTAACTTAACTATGGATTATTTGCTGATACACACGCACACCTATCTTCTTCCCCACATACATCCTGTTTTTGGTTATAATCTTTCTCTAAAATGACTAGTATTCTCCATTTGCTGCGTGCGCATTAAGTGTTCTCCATTTTCACTTGTTAAGGGTGGTTTGGTTTAGCGGGGAGGTTAAATGAAGTTTATTAAAATTATGTTAGTGGAGATTATGAGCTTATTTGGTTCAAGAATAGTGATATTAGATTTGGTTTCTTGGTTGATTCAGGAGGATAGTTAATGAGTTGAAGTGCAATTTAACCCTCAACGTTTTCAACATGTAATTGTAATTTTAGTCCTAACATTTTTTTGGTTCAAATTTTAGTTTCAACATTATTTACTTAGGGCAATTGATATCCTTATTAACATAATTGTGAGGTTGACCGTTAAATTAAGATGATTGACTAATAATAAAGTCATGTGATAGATGAGGTGGATTAAATAGATGTAAGGTGGTAGTTGAGTTTCTTTACTGGATTTTTTTTTAAAAAAAACACCTAAAACTCCCTCTGTCGAAAGAGAACAGATGATGCCCTAGTTGGTGTGCCTGCTATCGAAACATAACTCGAACTTTCCAGGCGAGCTCAGTGAGAAATAGTAACGGGCTAGTGAGACTGAAGGAGAGAGTAAGTGTTGAGCGCGCGCAGCGAGAATCAATATCTTCTTCTTCAACTACCAACTACTTCCTGCTCTAATCCATTTCTTCTTCCTCTTTGATTCCATAACTCAACCCTTTTGCCCTCCATGCTTCATTATGTCATGTCACTCAAAGTCAATACTTCAATTTTCATATGTTGGAAATTGAAGAGAAGCAAATACTCTCTGATTTTTGTGTATCTATTCCAATGATCAAATATACATTATATAGGCTCAAGATAGTAGGCATATTTTGGAAAAATACAGTACAGACAGTACAATGAAAAGTACAACACGTGAACAGTACAAATATAGTACAAGCAATACAATGAACAATACAACGCGTGAACAGTACAGACAGTACAATAAACAGTAAAAAATGAAGAGTAATAATGAGGGACATAATAGAAGGAGATAATTATGGGATTATAATTTGATTTTCTAATACTCCCCCTCAATCTGGAGAATATATATCAATCATTTCTAGATTGTCACGAAATCCTTCAAACTTGGCTCGTCCCAATGGTTTCGTCATAACATCTGCAATCTGATATGTGGATCATATATAGGATAGATTCATGACACCAGCTGCAATCTTTTCTCTAATAAAGTGTCTATCTATCTCAATATGTTTTGTTCTCTCATGGTAGACTGGGTTCTTGACCATTTCGATACTAGCCTTATTGTCACACCAAAGTTGCACTGATCCTTCAAATTTGATTCCTAATTCCTTCAACAATCTGATGACCCATATTCCTTCACATACTCCATC